>JASDQU010243098.1:0-16343 GCA_032191745.1 Picea mariana
TGGCACAATGTCGTGCTTACCACAAAGCTCAAACATGAAAATGCTAAAGCTACTGTTGTGATTATATCCTAAAGGTTACATGGAGATTGCTACAATCATGATTTTAATGTTTTCTAGGAAATATGGCAATGTCTACTCGTTTTTGGTCAGTGAGATGCTAAGACCTCGAACTGTTTGACTAAATCAAACTAATTCCTGTTTTGTAGAATCAAATGTAATGCTGGCAAGATCATACAATATCAAGTTGTTGAGCTGTGATCTATTTTTGGATTGTAGAAGCTCTTTTTGAGTGAACTACCTTAGTATATAGATACTATTCAAATCTAGTCATTAAAGCTATACTAGATGATAGGATCTGGAGGTTTTATGGATAGTTTAAATAGACAGAGGAAAGACTATGTGATGGTCGAAAAATTGGAGATCCAGGGGACCTTTTTGTGAAACTACTTGTAAAGGCATTTATGTTCAATTTGACAGTTAATAGAAAAGGCATATGGATGGTTAGACCCTCTTTTCTACTCTTTTATTTCTTTCTTCATGCTTGAATTGATTATTCAGATTGCAATGCTTTTTTATTCTTGACTGTTAATTTATACAGTGAAAATTTTATTGTGGAAATTATTTTTCAAGTTTTGATATCACGTTGATAGTCTTGTTTCTTTATGACATTATGAGACAAGAATTTATGTGAAGTTGACAAATTGAAGGCTTCATCTTCCCATTTCTTAATTGGTTTAATCCATCTATGTGTCCACCTTTTATTCAGTCAATGGGATATGCTATGTTCTGATCTTGATTTTCATGTTATGTTATAGCCTTGAGCCAGTTTTCAACCACCTTATTCAAAAAACCAAATCATAAAAACCTTATAAACACTTTGCAATAAACAAATGATGTCCTAGCTTGCCCTTTCACAGTCAAGTGAAAATTTAAGGACTAACATTTTTGGCATCGTTGTCGTGGATGAAGAAACGAAGAGATCTTCCCTGGGGAAACGACAAGTTTACATTCAGATCTTGGTGGTGAACAAGATTTTGGACATTATTTAAGACTCTGATTATTCACCTGGCGACTCCTCTCTGGTAATTCTGGCTCCTAAAAGAGAAGGTAAAGGACCTAAAACTCCTCTAAATTCTTCATCATTTAATAAGAGACAAGTAACCAGGAAAAATCCAAATCCTGAGCCTGTTGCAGCAGTTCCAAATCCTGAAAAGTTACTAAGAAAACCTAAAGTTCTTTCCGGACAGTCTTCACTCTTAAAAGGAAAATTATCTTCAGAAATTTCTCAAGGACAATCCTCTAAAATCACCAAAACCCAATTAGATGAAGATGTGAATCCAGAAAGTGAAATTAAACTTGTTATTGAGCCTGATACAGTTTCATTCCCTTCAACTATTTCAGAATTAAATCTAGAACAATGGAAGTTACTTACTGAACTCATTAAACAAGAGTATACAGACATATTTCATGTGACTGAAACTTTGAGAGCTCACAACACAGATATTAAGAGCGAACCAGAGACACCTTCATCATCTCTTGGATCTGTCTCATCTGAGGATTTTAGATCACATTATTTTTCTTTTGAGAATCCTCTGTTTCTCATCCCATTAGCTTATCATAGTCCATAAGAGAAATCCTTATCTGCTAAAGATCAAGACTCAATGACAATAATATAAGTTGTAATACACAAGGGACTCTTTCTCCTTCAGCATCACCAATCTTACTCACTCCTAGAGCTCCAAAAATAGCTAATATGGCTGCAGAAAAAATGAACGAAATAGTTGCAGCAAGGTATGCTCCTTTGGTTCTTCCACAAGTCATGTATGCCTTTCCACCAAATGATTATATGAGATACTTGCCCAGATTCAATGGAGATGGATCAGTTACTGCTAAAGACAATTTGAGTTCATTTTATAGTTTTGCAGATAATTTCAATGTAGAGCATGTTGATGTGTGAATGAGACTATTCGTACAGAGTCTAAATGGGGAAGCAAGAAAGTGGTTCAGAATTTTTCCTCCTAATCCAATAGCTGATATCGTAGCCTTAGATGATGCCTTTCTTAAACATTGGGTAGACAAGAAGGAATTTTTATACTACATCACTTAATTTGGTGCTTTAAGGAGGAAACAAGGTGAATCAATACTTGATTTTACCAAAAGGTTCAACCAGATTTATGGTAAAATTCCAAAGGAGATAAAACCTTCAGAGACATCAGCTAAAATCACTTTTTCCAATGCATTCGATGCCGAATTTTCCTTGTTGCTTAGGGAAAGAAGAACCACTACCCTCAGCCTGATGAAAGATGCTGCTATCGAGGTAGAATCAAACATATTAGCAGCAGACAAATTGAAGTATAGAAGTGATAGAGACAGAAAAAAACAAAAGGAAGAGTTGCCTTCATCTTCTAATTCAACATCTAATTCTAAAATGGATGAAATGGATAAGATGATGAAAACTTTGACATCTGAAATGGAAAGGTTGAATATAGAACAAAAACAACGCAGTAGACCTGCACAGGAGGGTGGTTACAGAAATCCAAATCAGTTCAGGAGGCCAAACAATCTACCTCAAATATTACCAAGAGAAAGAACAAACCAAGATGACCAAAGGGTTTTACCTCATTTTTAGAATAATGCAGTAGATGAGGAGGAGGATGAGGATGATACAGAAGAAGACCCTGAGGTTCATTTGAATGATTTTGAATCATCTCCTCTACATGTGACACATCAGAATCATGAAGATGCTTTGATTGCAAACCAGTTTGAGGAAGGGGATGAAGATGAGATCGTCCAAGAGGAACCTAAAAGGAAAAAATACAATCTCAGATCTGGTTTGAATGCACCTAAAGTAGATACACCTGTTTCCACAAAGAAGGCCAATATTCTAGTTAAGACAGGAATTATCAAATGTGTTTCCAAGATCCAAGTTGATCAACCATTGAAACAACCTGCCAAGGATAGTACTGTTGACATAAAGGAACCATACATAAATGTTTTTTCTTTCAGTTTAGAACATGAAATCAACAAAATCAAGATTTCAGTGCCATTATTAGAACTCATGAAAACATAACCCTTTAGAAAGACAGTCCTCAAGGCTCTACAGGCTCTAGCTCATGTCACCTTTTTAGATACAGTCAATCTAGAGGATGAAAACCATGCTATAACTATTGGACCTCACATTGAACATAGAATTGATGCCTCTCCACCTTTCTACATTTCATTAAATATCCATGACAAGATATTGCACAATTGCTTAATGGATTCTGGTGCCTCGTATAATGTAATGCCCAAGGTGGTGATGGAAGAATTAGGGTTGGACATTACTAGACCATATCATGATCTATATTATTTTGACTCCAAGAAAGTCAAATGCCTTGGAGTTATGAAAGATTTGGTTGTTACTCTTTCCCAATTACCTATGAAAAGTGTGGTATTAGATGTTATCGTGGCTGACATACCACCAAAATTTGGAATGCTTCTTTCAAGATCTTGGGCTAAGAAGGTAGGTGGTACTCTATAGATGGACCTTAGCTATGCAACCATACTTGTTTTTGGTGGGGAACAACGAAGATTATACAGAGAAGTTAGATTGGATTATTTGGTAAGTGATCACAATAATCCCACTAATCATCCTATATATGTTGTAGAAGATGATCTTGGTTCTTTTATTTTTCATATGAGTGAAGAAATGGCAGAAGTATCAGTTAGAAAGACAACAACTACAGTAGGAGACAGTAAAGACAATTTTGTTTGGAAAATGTATTTTGATGGAGCATGTTCTAAAGAAGGTTCTGGAGCTGGTATTGTCTTCATTTCCCCTACCAAGGAGGTTATCCCCATGTCATATAAACTTGAATTTGACACCACTAATAACATCAGTGAGTATGAAGCTTTGTTGTTAGGTTTGAAAGCTGCTAGAGATATGGGTGTAGATAAGCTATATGTTTTCAGAGACTCAGAACTTATTATTCACCAGATAAAGAATATATATCAAACCAAACAGTAAAGGTTAAAACAATACAGAAATGAGGTGTGGGATTATGTGGATAATTTATTTTCGACATTTAATATTACTTTTGTGTACAAAAATTTGAATCAGCAGGCCGACTCTTTGGCACTTGCAGCTAGCAACTTTAAAACTTCGATGTTTCCTAATTTGAAGTTCGAAGTTGAAGTCAGAAACAGACCCTCAATACTGGATAATATAAAACATTGGCAGGTTTTTAAAGATGATGAGGAAATTCAAAGATTTTTGAAAACTATGAAGAGTTTTCTAACATTTCAATAGATCAAGATGATGAAGATGGGGAAGAAAAAATACAGGCTGCAAAAGTCCTTCAAGATACAATTGCTGGCCACAAAATCATTGAATTGAAGACAAACCATATGCCCAAAGGTTTGGTTCCACTAGAAAGGTTGTTCGATCATAATGATGTTTCCAGGAAGGCTGTTATCCAGACAGAAGAAACAGATGTAGTAGACTGTGACATTAGTCTGAATGCAAACCCCAGGTTGGTCAAAATATCTAGGAAACTGTCACAAAAATAGAAAGAAGCATATGTCGAATTAATGAAACAATATTCAGATATATTTTTTTGGTCTTATGAAGATATGAAGGTGTTTGATACAGAGATTATTCAACACAAAATTCCTCTGAAACCTGAATCAAAACCTATTAAGAAAAAGTTCAGGCAATTTAATCCTTTACTATTACCTATAATAGAAAAGGAGCTGAAAAGGTTGTTGGAAGCAAAAATCATAGTGCCACTGAGATACTCAGAATGGGTAGCCAACCTTGTACCTGTCAGGAAAAAGAACGGAGAGATAAGGCTCTGTGTAGACTTCAAGAATCTAAACAGGTGCTCTCTAAAAGACAATTATCCATTACCAAAAATGGATTATATCTTACAAAGAGTTGTCGATGCAAAGAGAATCTCTATGCTTGATGGATATTCAGGGTACAATCAAATATCAGTAATGGAAGAGGACAAAAAGAAAACAACTTTTACCACTCCTTGGGGCACCTTTATGTACGAAAAGATGCCTTTCGGATTGATGAACGCAGGAGCCACATTTCAAAGGGCTATGGACATTGCTTTCATTGGGGAGAAAGATAGGTTTGTGGTTATTTACCTTGATGAAATCACTATATTTTAGACATCTGACGAAGAACATTTACAACACTTGAAGCAGACCTTTGAGAAGTGCAGGAGGTACGGTATATCACTTAATCCAAAAAAATCACATTTTGCCATGGAGGAAGGAGAGCTTCTAGGACACATTGTTTCACCTGAAGGTATTAAAATAGATCATGAAAGAGTAAAGGATATTCAAAAAATAGACATTCCGAGAAATAAAAAGTCTATTCAGTCCTTCATTGGTAAAATTAATTTTTTAAGGAGGTTTATACCTAACTTTGCAGAGATTGTCAAGTACATTACTGACATGTTGAAAAAGTATGCAGAAATTAAGTGGATACCAGAAGTGAGAGAATCCTTTGAAATGATCAAATAGGCTATCGTTTAGGCGCATGTTCTAATTAGCCCAGATTACTCCAAAGAATTCATGATTTTTTCATTTGCATCATAGAATACCATAGCTGTTGTTCTTCTGCAGAGAAATGAACAAGGATACGAGCAGCCCATCTCCTTCTTTAGCAAAACCCTCAAAGACTCTGAATTGAAGTACGATATAATAGAAAAACAGGCTTATGCCTTGGTAAAGGCTTTAAAATCCTTCAGAGTATATGTTCTTCAATCTAAAATTAGAGCTTATGTCCCAAGCAGTGCAGTCAAAGAAATATTGGTTCAGCCTGATTGTGAAGGAAAGCGAGGGAAATGGATAACAAAAATCCTGGAATATGATCTCACCATAAAGCCTACTCAGCTGATAAAAGGACAAGGCCTTGCCAAATTAATGACAGAATCTAATTGCAAAGCAATTGGGTTGTACCATCTTTCAGACCTAACATAGGATTCTTCTGTCCAGATTGAAGAAACAAATTCACAGGTAAACAACAAGTATGTTTCTTCAACACGGTACAAAGATATTGTATTTTTTTTGCTGAACTTTCAATATCCCCTAGAGTTGGATAAATCAAAATTCAGATCATTAAAGTTAGCAGTTGTAAAGTACTGCATTGTTGATTAGACCCTGTTCTGGAAGGACCCCAACGGTTTTCTGTTGAGGTGTGTGGATGAAAAAGAAGCTAAACAAATCTTTCATGATCTGCATCATGGTGTCTGCGGAGGCCATCATCATTGGAAGGTTGTTGCCTTCAAGATTCTTAGAGCAGGATATTACTGGCCAGTTCTATTCTTAGATATTTTTTCTTAGGTCAGGGCATGTGAACCTTGTCAGAAATTTGCTGGAAAGCAGAAACTTATATCTTTGCCTCTAAAACCAATCATCTCCCATGGACCATTTCAACATTGGGGATTGGATTTCATCAGATAGATTTATTCGTCATCCTTAGGACAACATAGATGGATTCTTACAGCCACAGATTATTTTATGAAGTGGATTGAAGCAATTCCGACTCGGAATACAACAGACAAGGTAATCATGGAATTTCTAGAAGGATATATTTTTTCCAGGTTTGGCTATCCTAAAAAACTGGTCACTGATAATGCACAGGATTTTAAATCAAATTCCATGATTGGATTCTACAATAAGTATAGTATCAAATTGGTTCATTCTACTCCCTACTACCCCCAAGGGAATGGATGGGCAGAATCTTCCAATAAAACTCTGATAAGAATTATCAAAAAATTACTAACAGAAAATAAAAAATCATGGGATTCCAAGTTAAAGTTTTCCCTTTGGGCTGATCATATCAGTAACAAGAAGTCTATTGGGACATCTCCTTTCCAGATGGTATATGGGACAGAAGAAATTCTTCCAACTCAACTGGGCTTGCTAGTCTTAAAGTGTCTACAAGAAGAGCTAGAGGAACCCAATGATGTCCAAAGAAGAATTTTTCAGATGATTGAAGTTCAGCGGGTCAGAGAACAGGTGAATCAGAAAGTTGCTACTCACCAGAGAAAAATCAAGGCTACATTCGATAAGGGAACTAAGAAAGATGTTTTCAATGAGGGGGATTTGGTGTTAAGATGGGATTCCAGGAGAGAGGATAAAGCAAAACATGGAAAGTTTGATAACCTATGGTATGGTCCTTTTAGAATAGCCAAGGTAATGAACAATAACACTTTTCTCCTGCATAATTTAGACAACACTGAAAATTTTGGGGGGCCAGTGAATGGGAGGTTCTTGAAGCACTATTTTCTCTAAGGGCTCATCAAGTTTCAGTTAGAATAGTAGGATTTCTTTTCAATAAAGACTCCATATACCCAATGGACTTGTTTTTACAGTTATGCTGAGAATAAAAGACTGACAGATGCAGGGAGATCAGTGAATCAGAGATAAAGGAAAAGGCATTGGTCTGCAGTTCTTGGAGTTTATTATCAAAACTCCATCCCCAGAAGGAGCCAATGTTAGTCTCTAATTTTGTCTTGATTTAGTGAGAAACCCTTATCCTAAACCCTTCTTACCTACAATTCATTTTCTATTTCCAGTTGATTTCGATATTTGTTTTTAGTGTCTTATGGTTTGCATTTCAGTTTTTGAATAATTTATTTAAGTTTGAAATTGAAAGACATGGTTTTAAATGAGGTGTCACCTTATATGCCTGTTTGAACTTCATAAATTCAATTTTTTCTAATTCATTAATAGCACTACAGGAATAAGGCTATTCCCGTAGCGCCAAAATAATCATGCCTTGATATGTGCCTGTCATCCAGATTTCATTATGATGACACGAATCGTGGTTTGAGAGTTCAAATGTGTCCCACATAGCTTGGAATCATTTACTGATTCAAACTATTTCATAATCGGATTGCTTTGTACCTGCGAAGGATTCATTTTAAATCGCCCAATTCTCAATGATCATTATATTAAACCTGTCTGATTTTGTTGAATTTAGGCGCAGGTATTTTCTCAGAGGAACGTTATACACTAATAGATTGCAGGTGGAAAATTCAGAACCCAAGGGTGCTAGTTACAGCATTGTGTTTTGATGGCACCAAAGAGGAGTGGACAGGTAGTCAGAATAGAACTTCAGGGTGCTGAACTTCTTGAAGATTATCCTCAGATGGCTCAAAGGTTCAGAGATGCCGGGTGGTTTGAATTCCTTACCACCTTTCAAGGTTATGATGAGCAGGTCTCCATGGAGTTCGCACTGAACTTTGATGGTCACAAGGTGGAGATTGGTAAGTTACTGATGCTAGTAACAGAGCAGACAATTTCTAAAGCTTTCAGGTTGGTGGTTGGAGGAGAAAGATGGTGGAAGAAAGAGCATGTGGTTACAGAGTTTGTAAACTAATTCCTGCTTCCAGATAAGAAAAATCCGAATTGGAAAAGGGGAGTACCTCGCAGCTGGATTCGACCCGAATGGCACACTGCTCTGATCGTTATCCACGTGTATATCACTTGTGAAGGTAGATTTTCACTAGTCTATATCTACCACATTAGGATATTAATGCATTTAAATGGTGATTACCCCTTAAATCTGCCTTATTTTCTACTCAAAATCTTGACAAAGATGTCAAAGAGAGTGCAGTCACTTTCCACCAATGCTAAGAGCAGTTTGTTTCATCAAGTCCTAATTAAGACTTTAGTTATGTCTGCTTTGAGAGAATTATGGAATCCCTGGAGCTGGCTCACGCAATCGTTAAACCCTAACACACAGTCCAACAAACAGAAGAAAGGCAAATGGAAAAAGACTACACAAAGCCAAAATATTTCAATTGATGAAACCCCTGCTAAAAAAGAAATTCCTAGCATCAGGGTGATGAGGAATAGCAGAAGTAAAAGACCTAAGTTGGATCCAGAAATCGAAACATTTTCTGAAGAAGATGTTAAAGGGGAAAATGATTCAGATAAAGATTTCAATACTCAAACTACAGTCAAGCATGAATTGCCATCAACCAGTAAAAGAGGTGTTGCAGTCAAAAGGACAAAGGTTAAAGGTGTGTCTGCATCTCAAAAACCTAGAAGGAATTCTACTAGGGTTACCAACAAGTATAGACTAAAGTCAAAGGCCATGTTTAATCCATCAATCAAAGAAGAAAACGTCATAGTTATAGAAGATGACTCTGAAAATGCTGAAGAAGGTACCAGGAAAAGGGCAAAAAGAACTTCATTGCTTAAGAAACTAGTAAAAAAAGGTAAACAAATGTTTTCATCATCGATAGGACCTGTAACGAGAGCTTCAACCAGATTAGCAAAAGCTAAAGAAATGGCTAAAGGTATCAGTGAAATCCCTGAGAATAAACAAGATTACCTTGTAGACTCAGATCACATATCAGATGTGCCTGAAGCTATAGATTCAACAAGTTCTGATGAAAAACATAGCTCGGGATTAGTCTCTAAGTACCAAGTTAAAGCAAAAGAACCCAAAGTTGCCTTAAACCTGAATGAGCCTGCACTGTTTGAAGAATGCTCAGGATTCAGGGTTGAAATCATAACTGATAAAGACAGGATCAAGGAATTCCATAAAACAGTGAGACAGTTAAAGAAAGAAAAGGCAAAAATAGAACAATGGAATGCTCGTCAGAAAGAAAGGATTCAAGTTTTTAAAAAGAAGAAGAAATAACAAAGGGTATTTCTCAAAGAACTTAGGGAAATAAACTTCAGACTCTATTGGCACAATGTTGTGATTACCACAAAGCTCAAACAGGAAAATGCTAAAGCTATTGTTGTGATTATATCCTAAAGGTTACATGGAGATTGCTACAATCATGATTTTAACGTTTTCCAGGAAATATGGCAATGTCTACTCATTTTTGGTCAGTGAGATGATAAGACCTTGAACTGTTTGACTAAATCAAACTAATTCCTGTTTTGTAGAATCAAATGTAATTCTGGCAAGATCATACAATATCAAGTTGTTGAGCTGTGATCTATTTTTGGATTGTAGAAGCTCTTTTTGAGTGAACTACCTTAGTAGATAGATACTATTTGAATCTAGTCATTAAATCTATACTAGATGATAGGATTTGGAGGTTTTATGGATAGTTTAAATAGACAGAGGAAAGACTATGTGATGGTCGAAAAATTGGAGATTCAGGGGACCTTTTTGTGAAACTACTTGTAAAGGCATTTATGTTCAATTTGACACTTAATAGCAAAGGAATATGGATGGTTAGACCCTATTTTCTACTCTGCTATTTCTTTCTTCATTCTTGAATTCATTATTCATATTGCAATGCTTTTTGATTCTTGACTGTTAATTTATACAGTGAAAATTTTACTGTGGAAATTATTTTTCAAGTTTTGATATCAAGTTGATAGTCTTGTTTCTTTATGACATTATGAGACAAGAATTTATGTGAAGTTGACAAATTGAAGGCTTCATCTTCCCTTTTCTTAATTGGTTTAATCCATCTATGTGTCCACCTTTTATTTAGTCAATGGGATATGTTATGTTCTGATCTTGATTTTCATGTTATGTTATAACCTTGAGCCAGTTTTCAACCACCTTATTCAAAAAAACAAATCATAAAAACCTTATAAACACTTTGCAATAAACCAATGATGTCCTAGCTTTCCCTCTCACAGTCAAGTGCAACTTTAGGGATTAACAAGAGCAAAGGTGTGTGTGTTGAATAAAAGAGCCATCGAAAGGGGACCTTTAAACATCAAGGCATAGGTTGTATTCTCGACTTTCAATTCACTTAATACAGTAATTCATTTCTTCCCTATATAAGCATCTCCTCTTCTATTGTATAATTCCTTGATCATATACATAGACTTCATTAGAACATATGTGTGTGTGTGTGTGTGTGTTTCCCTTCTTTGTTGGTTTGTGATTCTTAGACATGCTTACTATTCTACAAACTCAAGGAAGGAGATACAAAGATGACACTCGCAGGGAAAAGCATTGTTTAAAAGGTATGTCACTTGTAACTCATTAAACTAGTTCATATGATGATGAAGTTTAAGGCAAAGTGTGCATTCTATTCTGTTTTTTTCTAGTTTCCTGTGGAATCTCGGGAGATCTGTTTGTGTCCGCACTTACCGATTAATCCGATAACACCTGTTGTGTTAGGTGACTAGGATAGATATCAATTTCATTGAAAAAAACATCAGAATCATCCCCAATGTCATTACTCAAATCCATCTCGTCAACTTCATTGTTTTGAAAAGGAGGAACAACCCTCTGATCTTCAACATTCCTCCTCTCCCTTTGCATGATTTGAGGGAAATTATTAGGCCTTCTAAATTGATTAGTATTCATGTTTGCATTATGATATGGTATGTTTGGTTGCTTGGCTTCCCATTTCAGTTTATCTATTTCTAAAGTTAGGGCTTTCAATGTTCGAGTCACCTCATCCAATTTTGGGACAGGTTTTGTTGGGTTGAAAGAAGAAGGAAGCTCTTCCCTCTGCTTCTTTGAATCCCTATCTGATTTTTTCTTCAATGGTTATGATGCTAAGATGTTAGACTCAACCTTAATGGCTTCCTCTTGTATAGACAATAAATTGGTGGACCTCCTCTCCCTTAACAGGACAGAAAATTACACAAATGCATTTGCAAAAGTGATCTTGGTTGAGGCTTCAATTGTTTTAATCTCATCATGGGTCTTGTTATACATCTTATTGAACCTCTTAGTGAAGCCTGACACAGACTCACCATTATTCCTTCTCAAATCCCCAAAATCAGTGATGTAGTACAAGTAATCTATCCTATCTCCCCATTTTTTTAGAAAGGCCTCATTCAATGCCTCAATAAGGTCAAGAATCACTTTTGAGGCTTTAGAATGCTCATGATTTGATTTCTTGAATCCATTCTTGGGAGCCAACATTCCTTAATAGATTTTCATTCAATGGAGTCACCAAGTGAAAGATGGAAGTAAGTTTTGTGCCTGATCTTTGTTCACCATTCACAGATCAGATATGGTCATTGTCATTCTCCCATGGAAAGATGTTTTGTTACTCTGTTCCCCGGAAATGACTCTAGAAGATGTTGGTCCTAATGTATGCACCTAACTTCTAAGGGAAGAGCTAGGCCACCTCAGTTTTTGGAAAGATTGGTTGTTTATGAATTAAGTTTGTTGGTTTTGATGGTTAGCTGATAGATGGGTTTTCAAGGACAAGGATCTAGTTGGGTTGTTCAACAATCATCAACTACAAGGTTTTCCTTAGCTAGTGGCATGCATTCTGGTAAATAGATAAGGGTGTAGAGATAAAAACAAAGGAAATACTAACAAGCATACATTTTGTCACTTGTTGTATGAACTTTCATACTTAAAATGATATTTCAAATCTAAAATATGTATCTAAACAAAAATACTCCAAACAGGTTTTATGACAATAATCAATTCATTGAACCATAGCTGAAATCAGGTTGTATGACAATAAATAGTTCATTGAGACAATCACTGAAAGGAAAGGAAACAATTCTTTTCATACATTACAGTTTGCATTTAGATAAGATAACAAGACAAACAAGAGTTGAAGAGAAAACAATCTATCACCAAAAATTATATTCACTGGGTGGAAAAACTTAGCAGTTTGATACTTCAAAGCACAGCCAAATCCTGATGCTTGATACCCCCAAAAAACTGAACCCATTTACAATCATAGAATCATCTATTTATGCCCATCCAGAGAGGGTTCAATTACCTATCTAGGATCTAAGTTCTGAAGTTCATCTTTACATTACAATTAGATCATGTAGATATAAACTTCATTGTTACTTCCTAATTACAACTTGTAAACATTTCATTAAAMTRAGTGGAGTTGGGTTCAAGTGTCARTTCATAGGGATAACTCCCCATCACTTTGACCTTAACCACAAACATTGTTCTTATCAAAAGTAGCAATTTATTACAAGTGGTAGTAGTACCTCTAAGTAAACCAAAAAAAAGAAATTATATTAGTGCAACTGGAATTATTGTTGATAATTGAAGTGAAAGAGGTGCATAAAAAGAATCTTCATAAGTTGTAGTTGTATGTTGACTTTGAATTGATGCCCACACATGCCAATAACTGGAGACAAACCCTGAATAGTGGTAAACCAAGCTGGCACAAGTTTCAAATTATTTTCCTTTTTTATAGCAGTAGACATTCAAATAATCTTCTTTAGGAACATGCAAGTTTTTTGGTGTTTCTTTTGCAACTTATGATATTTTTTCTGTATCTTTGTGTGTTGCAACTCAAGAACTTGGTTTTTTTGCTGCAAATCATGGATTTTCTGCCTCATGTTATCATTATGTTGCTTGAGAGATTGAACTTGTAGATTGTTTTCATCCATGTCCCTATCAAATTCAACTTTTGGCTTAATTTATTCCTTTACTTTGCTTCCATTTTTAGCCCATGCTCTTCCTCTGCAATAGGTTTATTGAGGTTGATGGAAAGCTTCGATTTCCTTGGTCTCATTTCATATCTGGGTGCTTTCTCAGGTTTTTTATCAATGGTGTCTCTCACAGGTTCATGCACCATTAACATTTTCCCTTTTATCTATGGTTTGACATCCTGTAAAATTTGCTCAGGGACCTGTTCTATATTAGGGCTTATGTCATCAGAATATTTCTCAGGGTCTGGGCCAGTGTCCACAACATATAGTTATGGTTATGGATCAGCAATGTACTCTCTTTTCACAGCAACAGATTTGACACCTGAGGTCTCCCCTTGACTACACTTATTCCTGGTCTTGTCCCCTTTCATACCCTTAAATGTATGTGTGGCCATTTCCTCCATGTTGGATTTCAATGACTGTGGGATTTTTCTCCTTTAAGGATGGATCAAACAATGCCTTGGAGTTTAACCTCAACTGGTTGGTGAGCCTGGTCTTCTTGTTAGGTTTGCTTGGTATTTCTGGGACCTGGCTCCCCTTTCTCTTTTTGTTACGCTTTTCCACAGGGGGATTTTCAATCTGGGTGTCTAATGATACACATTTTGTTGCAACAATCTCAGGACTGGCTTGCTTAATCCTCCTATGTTTGCTTGTTTTTGACTTGGGAGTTCTATATTCCTTCATAGAAGTGGGCATAGGTTTATCCTCAATATGTTCAGGAGACAATTGGCCTGCTGAACTGGCCTGATATTCTTCCTGTCTGATATAGTTTTTGACATAGACCTTACCACCTTCCCTTTCCATCTGTTGGGGCCTCAATTTTCTTTGAGGAAATTCCTCCCTTTGTGGAGTGATGAATCTTGCTTTGTCTAATCAGGTTCTCTCTTTTTTAGGTAAGGTCTTATTTTTGGCTCATTGGGTGGCTTTGGATGAACTCTCAGGTTTAGGAGAAACACTAGTTTCCTGGGAAACCTCATCCTTATGTTCTTCTCATTGTTGATTAACTTCTTGTTCTTCCTCTAACCCTAAAGACATCAGAAAGTCTGTCCAAGGCATGTACAACTCACTTAGAGAAAAGAGGACCAATATTTTAATGAACCCTTGGTGGTAGAGGATTCTATGAGCCAATTCTAGGTAATTCTAGATTCTCTTAGACATCTTAGTTAGGATTTTAATCAAATAGAAGGGGAGGTTTAGTTCTTTTTCACCGTTTAAATGCATGAGGAACCTAATGTGATAACAATGAATGCTTGAGAACCTATCTTCCCCCGTGATATATCTTTGGATTGCAGATAGAGATGCCCTGGCTCCAATCGGGGTTTTGATGCTTTTCCACTAGAAACTTATTGTAGACTTGAGATGAAAATTTACCCTTTTTAAACCACCTTTCATCACTAATGGGGGGAATGCTCGCTCCAACGATAAAGTGCTCTGTAATGTGAATGGTCGTGTCCCTGAGTTGAGTCTAGAACCCATTGAATTTTTGCGTGAAGATTATGGAAACTCCTGTGTGATGTCCATTGAAGGAGTATATGAAGTCAAACCATTCTCCTCTGATAAATATATCCCTAATTTTTGGTATAGCCTCGAACAGTTCGAGCCCTGTTGGCTCTGTTCTGTTCAATTTCCAACGTTCTTGGGGTGATACCATCGTGACTTAGCTGCTTTTGTGGAGAGTAGTGGTCAAGAGTATGCATTTTTTTGGGTTTACTTACCACCTGTAATGATAACTACACACAAATAATAATTGCCCGAGGCACAAACATGCATGATCTTAACATAAAATTTGTAATTATAGATGAACAAGGTAAAAATGTGCACGATCTCGAGTGCACAGTGAGATGTAAATGCATGATGGGCGCAAACACACTGTTATTTAAACTTTTAAATATTTTTAAAACAATAAAATTCATAAAACAACACTTGTCTATTGATTGCAAGAATGAGGGCATTCTTGCAATCAATACCCCTTTGCATCAATAGGCCTAAGTTATCCTTTTTGCAACACACACAATGACATAACCATGGTGATGTGACTTATTTAATTCAACTCATGACTTGACTTAAACTTATAAAGAGAAAGGAACTAATGAAAAGAGAATAGAAAATTGAAATGAATCAACACACCATGAACAAAAAACTAACTAGAAGCTAGGTTGACGTATGGATGGGCAGATTGGAGGAATAGAAGGAAAAGATGCAGAACTAGGATTTAACAAGAAAGTTGATTTCCCAAATTTGTTGTAAGCCATGTTATTCAGGTGTACATGTAGTTTCATAGCGCATAGTGTATCCCTCTCATGCGTAGAGAGGATGTGACATCATGTTTCGGAATGAACCACTTGGTAGGAATGAGGGTGAAAGGTGTACTCGTATGCTAGCTTGATGTTGAATCAGAGAAGTTGAATCTTTGATTAAAGGGGGGAATGTGAGATGGAATAATCTTAGTATGTGATATGGTTATGTGACAAGGAGTAATATATGGTTGTGTGAGATAGAAAAATCACAGTATGTAAGATGGTTGGGACCAAGTTATGATTAAGGGGGAGTTTAACATGTTGATGAACCATGTAGGTGTAGAGGATTCCTAGAGAACTAGAAAGTACAAAGGATGGTACCCATGTATCTCAAAAGATGGATTTCCTTTTATATGGACAACAACGATCAGTTTTCTATACAAAAGGAAGGAGGAAGCATGTTAAAAAATGAAGCCCGTAGTGAAGAAATCTTAGTCCAAGGGAAGTTGGTGATAGTTCTAGAATTATGATTCTATAAGCCCATAGAGGCATTGTAATAGTTAATGTTGCAGTCATAATTAAGGGGGGGTGTTGGAGAATGATAATTATTCCCTCTAATTAGTTTGTCTTTCTAACTTTTACAGTTACAAATAGTTCAGGTAGTTGATCAATTTTATGAAAAGTTGATCAGTTATACCATTGTAACTAATATCTCTAGCTTAATATAAAATAAATATCAAATATGTTTGT
>JASDQU010243098.1:16443-31116 GCA_032191745.1 Picea mariana
GGGGGTCCGGAATACCACCAATCACGAAAAAAACCGCTTTTTCAATTTTTTGCCTATTTTTCGCTTGTTCAGCATGTCTTTGTCCGAAGCAGTTTCTGGGAAGAATAATTAAAATTTTGAAAAACTGAGAGAGATTTTTCTCCGTAATGGGATGAAGAACAAAAACCTCTTAGTTTTTTCACAGGTGCCACGAGCAAGGAGAATCGAATCCATCTTCGAGGCCCTTTTTTCAGATTTTCGGTTTTCCTGTTACAGTCCCGATCTTGCAGGAGTTGTTACAGCCAGCTGGAGGCGAGTTTGGAAAAACCGAAGGAGTTTTTTGTCCATCACATGCCCATATACAACAAAGTCCTTCATTTTTTTCCCAGGTGTCAGCGTTGAAGAGAAAACGATGTCTGTTCGGACCCCTTTTTCGCAGAAATTAGGTCCATCTTTCATGGTAGGCAGTTCCGGATTTTGGGAGATTCGTGGCTATTTTTGGTCGAGGTGGTTAAACCGACTTCCAAAACTTATGGGGAGGTCTATCCTATTTATTCATAGGATTTTAATGTAAAAGGGTTCGACCTATGGGAGTTTTTCCTTTTTGGCTGGACTGTCGGCCTTGCTGCCCCAGGAGGTTTTTGTCTGTAATTTCCGAATGACTCAACAGTAATAGAGAAAATGATTTACAGGATTCTTGTGTAGCAGTGTTGGTGTCATTCCTCTTCTATGTTAATTTTTTTCTTCCAGTTATCATTCCATTTGTTTTCAATTTTCTATTATCGAATGATAGTAATAGAGCAGAATTTATTGGTGAATACTTTGCATCTGATCCTTTGGTAATCTTTATGTTTTCTTCTAAAGCTCAATTTATGAATTCTTAACTGCTCATTTTCTCAGTTTTCCTCTCGCATTTCTTCCTCAATCGACAACATTCAAGCTTAAGACGATCCAACACCTGTTACTATCTTTCCCTGTGGAGACATTTACCTCTAGATCTGACTGGATCATTATCTTATAAATAGACCCCATAGCCCAATGGTGATCTGAGAAACTCGTCAACCACATCCTCATCTAAATATTTCAAAAACCCCAACCTCATACTTTCATATCTAGCCTAATACCTATTAAAACAAAGTTATATCAGATAGAGAGATCCCTCTCTGAGTCTTGGAGGGCTAGATCCAAGACTCAGAGTGGTTTTGATGTTGCCTCTGTGACTGCCATCACAGCCTTGGGCCAATTACAGAGCACTAACAGATACAACATACTAAATTTACCATATTCTTGAGTTACCAAGCATCTTCGGCCTACAACCCCAAAGAGTTTCTTGGAGTGATAACAAATTGGCGTCACTGCCGAGGAGAGGAGATTGAAGCTCAGCTTCCTTGGGAGACGACATTAGATCTACTCCTTGATGATAGACAAGGATTAGACATTACATTGGTTGTAATAATCTATCTGGCGACTCCATGAAGGACGAATTCAGTGGAGACTCCATGAAGGACAGATCTGTTGGTGACTCCACTGGTATATAAATGAACCAGATCTTAGCAAAGAGGTATGCGTTCTGCAATTTCTCAAGTATTTCTGGTTACCCTCATCCAGTACCTAGTAGAGATGAATGGGAACACAGCCTTCCCAGATTTCGAGGAGAAAAATGGGAAGTACCAACTGAACATTTGTTGGATTTTCATGAGTTTATTCATCGGCTCCAGATCATACATGAAGATGTTAAGATTAAAGTTTTCAAGTATTCATTAGAGGGGATAGCCCTTGATTGATGCAAGTCTCTTCCAGCTTCAAGCATTCACTCATTGGCAAGTTTTCATTATGCTTTCCATTTGTTTTGTAAAGATGAATTTCCAGCTGAAAGTCTCTTTGAAGATTGTTGTGATGAATTCGAGAAGCAAGTTCAACAGGAAGTAGTCCTTTCTTCCATTTGTCAAAATGAAAATTATGTTGTTAAGGAAAATCTTCAGGATACAAATGATTATTATGAGAATTGCATAGCTGTCTCTGTCACACCTGCTGCCTTTGATTTGCATGAAGGATCAGTTATAGAAGAGCACTGTTCTCAAATTTTTAAAGAGGTTTCTCATGGTGTATTTGCACCTAAAAGAAAAGAGGAAGATCAGAAGATTGTTCATTTTCCTATGCAAAACAAGGGAGTGCTAGACTCACCTGTCCTTGATGAAGAGCAATATTGTGAAAAAATCAGTCATCCAGAAACTCCCGTAGTAGATATTGAAACTCCTGCAGCTGACATTGAAAAGTCATCTACAGAAATCAGTAGGTTTGCATGTATCGTACTTGAACATAGATCTGCAAACAATAACAAACAGTTCATCATCAACAATGAAGTTAGTTTGCAACCCTGTTCAGATTTGCACGCAGTTGAAGGTGGCAGCTATTCTTAGAAGGAGGGTATGCAAAGATCTTCTAATGTTCAACTAAAGAAACATGAAGAAGTGTTTTCTTATAGTGTCATTGATCCTTTTGCCGATTATCTGGAGTATTCGAGCAGCATAAATGTCAAATTTCTCTTGTCAAACGAAGGTTGGTTATGCTGCACTTTTGAATTGTATATTAGTATTCTTTGGTTTTCTGCATTCATCATTTCCAGATCAGAAGTTTTACTAGTTATTCAGATACTTGTATGGCTTCATTGGAAGCATGATTTTACTTGATCTAGAAGTAGTACAGTGATTAGAGTAGGAGTAGATAAGAAGAATAAGCTCTTTTTTTGAGAAAGTAGATTACTTTAAGTTTTCTTAAATAAGCAGAGCAAACTACAAGTCGAGCATTAATTATCAATTAATGCTATAGAAGCTGCACACGCATTAGGCAAAGAGACTTCCTTTTCACTTTTAATGGCTAGATCTAGACCATCCTCTCCATTGTCATCTTCATGGCTGCTGGTACTACTGTTAGAGCTAGAGATCATGGCATCATCTTTGTGGTTGCTAGCTGTAACTGCATCATGCAGCTCCTATAGACGGGAAATGGATACTGTTACTCCCATTCAGATAATACAGAGAGAGCGAGTTCAACCAAATAATAGATGGGAAACCCCTTGTTTCTAAGAAGGTAATTGATGCAGTTGTCAACCATCCCACGGGATTTCCAATGCTCTAATTCCTCGTCATCAGGCTTTCTATTTATGTTTCTATTGTGCCTTCTCTTCTTCTTCAAAAGGCGCAAACATTGTTTTCCAGCGAAAACCAATTCATCCAGCAGATGTTTCATCTCTGTCTAGTTCAATATTTTAGTGTAGTCGACAACGACCTCAATCCCTAAAATTAGGGTTATGCTGTTGTTGAGAATGTATTCATACATCTGTTGCTTCATCTCTGTCTGTGGGATGACATTGAATATGTAGAAGGACTGGCGGGTGTATGGATTAATGGCATCCTGTTTGCTGTACCAGATCATTTCCAATGTTCTGCGGTTGTACAAAACTGGATCTTCTGCCGACGATAGTCTAATGGGTCATAAGCAAATTCTTGCACCACAATGTCAAAAAACTCTTCTGGAATATTATCATTTAAATCCATTTAAACAAACTGAGAAGAGAACTTATCTGCCCGCGAGACAGAGGTCGGAGGAGCAACTCGTCTGAAAGCTATTGGTAGAGGATTTTCATAGAGAGAATGTCTTTTCTCCCTGATTGCAGAGCCTGGTCGCAGAGTGATATAGAAACTGAAATAGTAAAAACCACTTTCATATGGGACTACCATAAGAATGGTGTTGGTTAAGTGGAAAAAAATAAAGAAAGAGTTAAAGCATCTGATGCATGGGGGATTCGATATATGAATGCAAATAGGCAGTTGCCAAAAACACCCGATTTGCAAGCAGAGAATGTGTGTGCAGTTGTTCAATGGAGAAATGCAACTGTCCAATGAAGATCCATGTCCAGGGCAACAACAAACTCCTCCTTCATCTCAGGCTCCTTCTATGATGTATTTTCAGTAGCCAAGGCCAATGGCGAATGAAGCTCCTCCATCTCAGCAGCCTCAGCAATCTCAACAACATAGGCATTTACAGTGTCATATGAAAAGGTCGTATCATATAAATGCAGTCTAAGCTACAGGGGATCAAAAGTTTCAAGCACCGAGTTGACAAATTTGAGATTACAAGTGTTCAATTTTGTTTTCGAATAAGCAGAACTGTTATTGACCAAAAGCTAGCAGTAGAGACATATCTACGGTTGTGTTGATGATACAGGTGCTACGCAATACATTACGATTCAAGTCACAACAGTCAAACCAACACCAAGCCCAACAGAAGCATCGTGTATTCCTTTCATACATCTCGTTGACACAAAAATATAAAAGTTGGCATATACGAAGACAACCTTCGTGCCAGTAATCAGCATTAAATTTTGAGATTGTAGTTGTCAAAGAGAAAGAATTAAATCGAGATTTGCATGTGTTACAATGCAAAATTTTAATCTGGAAAGTGCACATTGCTCATATCCATGACTCGAGAAAAACTTCCATGCGAGCAAAATGCAAATGATAGGGCTTATGGTATGTTTGAAATTCGTTTTCTTTTCTTTTTGGTTTCTTCAGATTGTAGTGATCTCATAACATCAAGAGCCGAAGACGTTAAACAACAAAGACTTCCATATCAGAGGGCTTGTTCTTAGAAACCCCTTTTCTATTAATGTTAAAATCTTGTTGAGTATTTTATGGTTTTTCAGGAAGCAAAGTTTCTTGAGTCTCCATATGTCCTTGGAAATTTGTATAGCAGTAGTTCACTTATAAGAAAATATCCAATCGCCCAGATGCGAAAAATGGCCAAGACCTTTTGATTGGCCTGAACTCCGAAAATGTATATTCTCATAGAGGCAATAGTTACAAGATCCTGGAGGTGAAGATGATCTCGTGCAGGTATGGAGTATGGAAGATCGTATTATGGTGGCTTGGTGTGAGAGTTACAACTCTTGGGTCAATGCTGTTGTATTCGATTCATGCTGGACTTCACCTTGTTTAGATGGCGCAGAAGAAAGAACCATGTACCGATTTGGATCAGTTGGCAAGAATATCCAAAAAATCCATTGGTGTTGTATGGATATTTATTCACGAGGTGCAATGATGCTCTTTAAAGAAACTGAGCAGGGTGAAGTGTTTGATTCAACACACCAGGGTTTGATTTCTTTTCTTAGTGCATTATGTCTAGAGGATGTTTCAAAGGATTTCTAATAGATGATCTATTGTTATTGCAACTTTTTGCTGAAGGCATCTCAAGACAAATGCTTTGTATCTGAAGCTGCTAGAAAATGAAAAGTCAAAGACCTCAAGTTTCCTGCAATGCTCTCATTTTAAGGTTGGATTTATTCTCAAATTTCCAAACCATGGTTACATATCTCACCATCTTGCCTATGTCCAACACTTCTCTTCTCAATGAAGAGATTTCCACAACAGATGCCATGTCGATGTGCAAATAACATTTCTAGGGGAGTTTGAAGCAGACATGTTACAGATAAAGAAGATTATGAAAGATAACAACAAGCTTTGGAAAATAATCAGATGATAAATTGTAAAGGATGAATGACTCCATGCCCAATACTAAAAGCACAAGGTCTGCCAGGTTTTTGGAGACCTCGGAGGGAGGTCTCCATCCCAGTTGGAGCCAGATGTTAGCGATCAAATAATTCATTCCGAAATTTGTTTTAAAAATGATGCCTAATATTGTAGGGCACTTTTGACTACCTTTATGAGCTCTAAATGAAGATTTGAAAGAACCATTGGAAATCTTAGGATGTCTAGTTGTCAATCGACTATTCAAACATGTTAAACGGACTCTCCACGGCTAAGAAATTTGATTTTTCCCAAGACAGTTTTCATTAAAAAAAATCTGGGTTTTCACCAGCTTATTGGTTTTGAAATCCAATAGTTAGTTGTTGAAAGATTTCCTTTTCACTAGCTAAAGGGGTGGATTCAGGGAAAATTAGCTGGTGAAACCTGTTACATGGCAGCAAGGTCGTATTTTTTCTCAGATCTGACTTTTTCTCAACTAAATCTTTCAAGGTTGGTTTCTAAAGATGCATAATGATTAAATACATCAGATTTAAGGTTTTATCTTGATGTATTATGTGTTTAAAAAGGTGGAAAGGTAATATTGGTGACCTAGTTTATGAGCAAAAAACTGTCTTTTTTGCCAAAGGTGGCAAATTCGAATTTCCTATGAAGATGCATCAGCCTTGGAAGGTTTTCTACATATGTGAAAGAGTTTGGAGGACATGAAGATTTTCAAGATTGAGTTTGACCCCTTAAATAGGAATCTTTTCCTATTTTGTTTTGACTTTCAATTTTTAGTATTTTAGATCCATTTTTATAGGATCTCATCCTACACTTGTTGTATCTATTTTGATTTGACTATTTTTAGCAAATCTGATCCATCTTTCAAGGATCTAGATTTCATCTTGTAAGGCTATAAAGCCAAAGACATTTGGAGCACAAGGGGTTCAATCCTGGATACATTTTGGCTCATGTACTTAGACTCTTATCTTGATATGAATCACAGTCTTTTTTTGCTACCAATGTCAGATTTGTATATGTGTTGCATTCCTCTGTACTTTGATTCAGTTTAGCTCAGCTTTTAAGAACTGTTATCTTCTTATTTAGTTCATGAATTTGAAGTAAAGGATCTCTTACTATCTTGTATGACCCTACATGTTAATGTACTTGGTTATCTAGATTAGTGTTCTTCATACCCTATTCCAATTACTTTATCTAATTATTGATTTCTTAAAGCACTGGCTCATTCTAATGCATGATAAGTTGTTCTTCTCATTATCCCTTGCGTTATCCCATTGATCCAGCATACCAAATTTACCATATTCTTGAGTTACCAAGCATCTTTGTCCTACAACCCCAAAAAGTTTCTTGGAGTGATAACACACAGATCGTGACATGTTTCTTGTTAAATGGAACAAGATTGGACACCCAATCGGTCAAAGCCACAGGATAGAAAAATCCATCTTTAAGAAGTTTTTCAAATTCAAGCTTAACAGCAATGGCTTTACATGGATGTACAGGGCGAAGTATCTGCCGAACGGGCTTAGCATTTGGGTAAGCCTTAATCTCATGCACAACAATATCAAGATCAATACCAGGCATTTCTTCATAACTCCAAGAAAAAACGTCACAAAATTCTTGGAAAAGGGCTTTATAAGTGCATACTTCATCATTAGAACATGAGGCACTGATATGAACATTTTCCACGACTCTAGGTTTAATCAATATGTCAAGAGGAACAATAGGTGAAATGTTACTCAAGTTCCCTTCATATAAAACATCGTGTGTTGACTCAGGAATAAAAGAAATAACAACAACAGTAGATGGAGTCAAGGTCCATTGGTAACTCTCTATGGTCTCATGTTCTAGGAAGAGAATAGAATGATGATGGCCATTGTCCCATGAAGTATCTTCCATAGACATGAACGTCATGATCATGTCATCAGTAGGAAATATCACATGAAATGGATCGGGAGATGTATCACAGAGAGGAGGAGAAGGAGTTGTCGATTGAATAACTTGATAAGACGATTATGTTAATTGAGGCGACAAAAGGAGGAGGAATATCAGGTGGTGGAATAGGAAATGTACCCATCAAGGTTGAATATTTTAAAAGACCCATGCCGACATTCTCATGACCGGGAGGTGTTTTCTAGATAAAAGGTACGTTGGTAGTACATGAAACGGAATTAAAGAAGGCCAGTTGGTTGACAGTAATGACTTTTCCTTGGTGTGGGAAACACAACACATGGAAAAGAGTAGACACAAATGTGTGCATGGAATCAATCCAACTACGACCAAGTAGAAGGTTATAATTGAGAGGTGCATCAAAAACCTCAACCTCGACGTTAATCGCTTTATATTCTAACGTAATAGATAATGAAGGAAGAACATCGCAAGGTTTAAAACCCGTACCATTAAAAGATTTAAGAGTATTGTGAGGAGGAAGCCTTGGAATATGATCTTCCAAGTCAAATATTATTAAATTAGGATCAGTAGGATCAATTCCACTAATGGCCTTTAACAGTGCCCTCCGTTGAGTAGGAAAACTTTAAAGTACTTTGAAATCTGACATCGTAGAGGGTTCTTGCGCAAGGTCTTCTACAATACTGTAGTTTTGGGAAGCACGTGAGTGAGGATTAAATGAAGACTTTCGAACAACAGCCTTGGGAGGAGGACAAAGAACTATATCTAGACCCGGTCATTCGAGATGAAGAGGACCGTTTGGAGGTGAATCTGAGGGAGGAGGTTGAAACAACGGAGGTGGTAAATCATAAAATTTCTCTTTCGAAGGAGAATAATCTTTGGCTCGAGTTTCAACTGCAACTTCGTTCTTCTTGGAGTCACCAGTAAACATAAGGACATACGACGTGGTAGAGGGAGAAGGTTGGTCATGAATGACCAATTGGGCCTGCTGCTGAGAAGAAAAAGGTTGTGACAAGACGGTGGGTGTAAGAGGTTTCTCGGTCCCTTGCAGGAACTTAGTAACCTTAGCACGTCGTGGAAAATATTTTGTATAATGTTCGTCACCATAGATAAGGCAAGGATATCGCGGTTTACATTTGTCCTTGTCATCAACAGGCTATGTTTTGGGTTTCTCATATTGTTGATTATTATTTTTGTGCTCCTTAATCTTAGCCTTCCCTTTCTTTTTATTTTGATTTTTACTGGTAGGTGTAGATTGAACCGAATTAAATTCAGAAGATTTACCGGGAGAAGGAGTAGGAGTAGGAGTATTTTGTACATTAGAAGTGGTAGACTTGGGATTGGTATGACCGGATTGTGTAGACTGAGTCTCAGCATGAAAGGTTCCAATCACGCCATCAGCAACATGGGAAGCTACTGGAGGTGTTGGGGTAGGATTCGTAGAAGGACAAGGAGCATTAGGGGTCAAGTCATATAATGTGCTCATTTGCGAATAAACAAGATCTAGATATTGAACATGACTAATCATCTTCTCTTCAGTGATGACACCAACCATGGAAACATCACGGGCTATAGTCCCAATGAGTGATTTGGTAAACCACTCAGCCAATAGTTGATCAGGAAGGGGAACTTTGATTAAGCATCTTCTCCTCCTCCACTCATGGATATGATCAGAAATATGAGTGGAAGAGGATTGTTTAAAAGAACTCAAAATTTCAGTTCATGTCTCATATCGAATTGGAAATTGGTAATGCGTTAAGAAATCCATGGCTAGGGTATTAAAGTCATTAAAGAAGCCTCGTGGTAACTCAATATACCATTTGGCTTCTGAACTCGTGAGAGTTTGTTGGAAAATTTGTAGTCTTATAGAGTCATCCATCAATGAGTTGGACGAACACCAAAGATGGAAAATCATGACGTGATTATTTGGGTCTTCTCCTGATCGACCATCGAACTTAGGAATGTTAGATGGTAATTTGGTCAGTATGATGAGCCAATAAAGAGAATGCAAAATAGGATCAATCAAAATCCTAGATAAATCCAGTAAATCCAAAGTAGCAAGAAAAGACGACTGTCTGTTCACTTGAGGAAATTGGTAGTTTTGAGGAGGTAGTCACGTAGTTATACAAGTAGGACCATAAGTAGTCTGTAGATAATTAGACAGTCTTGACAGATTCGGTAGTGGAGGCTTTTGATTAAGTGAGCTCCCTTGGAAAGGAGCATTAAACTGAAAAATTTTGACCCCAAGTAGGATTCATAGAACCTGGATATGGTTTCCGGAGATTAGGGGGTACAAAAGAATTAACTTGAGGATGTTGTGCCCCAAATGGTTGTTGATTCCCTTGGAAAGGAAGATTCCAAGGTTGAGATTGTAATCCGGGTATACTTTTCCCATAAACTGGGTTATGGCCTCCAACTTGAGGTTGCCCCCCAACTTGAAGTTCCCCCTCAACTGGAGGTTTCCCGCCAACTTGAGGTTGTCCTCCAACTTGAGTTTGACCTCCAACGGGAATCTAAAAACCATAAGCGACAAAATGATTGGTGCCTCCAACTAGGTTGGAGCTAGTAGGGCCAGGACAACTAGATCCTCCAGGCAAAGGAGGAGGAGGAACGTAAGGCCCTCCGGAGAGAACCTATGTAGGTGTAGGAGCAAAATGACTAGCAACATTATACCCGGGAGGAACAAAAAGATTAGACCCTCTAGATGGATTCTGGGCATAAATAACAATGGAATTATTCAAAGTGTTATACCCAGGGGGAAGCGACGGATTTGATCTAAGTGGAAGTGGTGTTCCAATAGGAGCTTGAGTGATAACCACATTTCTAGTAGAAACAATCATAGCTTTTGGGACCATGGTAGAGTTGGCGATCTGGAGACGAAGAATCGAGTGAGAACCAATTAATAATTGGTCTAGAACTGTGACAACATTACTAGTGGCACCAGTGAAATTATCTAAAGGTATTGTATAAGAAGCAGAAGTCATATGCGTTTTCGATGCCAGGAATGATAGTTTATCAAAAATATCATGTCCCAAGGAGGTTTTTCACAAAACTCTAGTATTACAAACTGAGGTTCTAAATGACTCACTCTAAAAGAGTGGATCGTCTAATCCAGACTCGACGTTAGATATAGTAGGTACTTCAATATTTTTGTCAACAACAAGTTCTCCTGATGAATTCATCCAGAGAAAATGTGGGTCATTTATAACACTCAATAACGAATTTACGAGAAGAATGAATTCCTCTAAAGGAGTCTAACTTCCAATCTCAGAGGTTACTTCGTTATTGACTTCTCCTTTAGGAGATCCCTTTGGTGAGTTAGGAAGAAAAGGGACATAATCTTCTGGATATTCCGGAGGTAGCCCTTGCATCCTACATGAACGACGAGGGCCGATGTTGGTTGCACCAAATAAAAAACAAAACAAATCTATGGACAACTAGAGAAACAAACAACACTCACTAATAAAATCTAGAAATCAAACCAAGCAAACAAACTTTCTTATTTCAAAGTCACTAGTTTGTGATGAAATCCAACGTCACGAAATCAAGATAAGAAGGGGTTGGGATAAAGCACATGGAAAATTTACATTGATGACCTGCTAAACGAACTTACACCCTGGTGAAATCTCCCACACATAATCGTGGGTATACCCTCCAAGGAGACCGAGTGAGTTTGACCAACGTCAATTCTAGGTACCATGAAGATTTTCCCCTCCACAATCACCTCGTGTAAAGCCCATAAAGAGATAGGCTACTAAGGTTACAAATTACGACAATGATGCCTAGGGAAACAGTCGACAGTTCGATCCACGTGCAAAGGCAGGGTATCTATCCCAAAATCAACTCGAGAAGGTTCGCACAGGATTTTCTTCTCAAGTGACCCCCAATAATACGCGCAATATCTACACCAAGAATGAAAAAGCAGGGTGAGTAACTCTGGCAATCCTAATGCGACCTCATGATTGACCCTTGTGTTAGAAGGGCTTCCCAAGACAAAATGTAGCAAGTGGATTTGAACTCTCCCTATCACAAGATACTATTGTATGTTTTGATGCTTTGGAGAGTGTGTCTTACAACCTATTCCAAAGTGTTATCCTAGCTAATGTTGGTGAAGACAATTTCTAGAAAATAAAAGATGCTGATAAATTTTTAAAATTACATTGTATTTTAAATGTTGTTGTTTACTCAAAAGGGAGATGGAAATGAAACTGATGACATATGTGACCTTGACCCAATAAAATGAGAAAAGAGGTGATTATGAAATCTTTCAATTAGATGAACTCTAATTACACTAGGGAGAAGGTATATCTTTTTGAAATACAAATGATACAAAACACAATTTCTCAATTTTTGAATGAACAAAATCCCAAATAATCAAAAACTACAAAATTTTCCAATTTTCTTCTTTAACAAATATTTTGAATGCAATAATTTTCTTGTGAAATATCACTAAAAAGAAGAATGGCTTCAATTATTTATTTCTCAAATCATATTAGATATATAATGAAGAAAATAAAGCGTAGTCCAAGAAAATTAACACACTCTCAACCCAATTCCCAAACCAAACTCATAACGTAGACACAAATGAAAATGATAGGAAAACCTTTTGTCAAATGCAAACAAAAATGTCTCTAAACAATCTGGAAAGTAAAAATAATCCAAACTTCAAACAAATCAAGGATTCTTTGTCAAACAAGCACTCGGGACCGAGATCTAGAGATTATACCCTTGCGACAAGAATCAAAAGCCAAACATGCAAAATTTTCATAGAAAAACTTTCAATTTCTAAAAATCAATCAAATGAAAGCTTCAAAACTATAAATCAATCAATCAATGGTATCAAAATTTCATCCCAGGCAATTGAGGCAAAACTGGGTGGAAAAAAGAAAAATTGGCTCTCTCCAACAATTCCTACAAGAATCGTCATGGGTTGCAGTGGAGCACAATGCAACGATCTAGGGTCGTCGCATGATGCTAATAGGGTACAGTGCGATGTCGTTGCATTGGTTTGCACCAGTAGAGTGTGACATCAGAGGATCTCCGCGGTCTGTCTATACAGTACAATGCAAGGATCTCTGTAACTAAAGGAAAAATGGAAAGAAAGACAAAAAATCTTACTGAACTTTCAGACCCAGGGAGTCTATATGGATCACCCACAGACTCAGAGAATGAATTTGACCAAAATAAGGCAAGCTAAAATAAAATAAGAGGCAAAAAAACAAAATAAATTTGTATCCCCAGTATGGTCTCCAATTTTGTTATCGGATTAATCGGTAAGTGCAGACACAAATAAATCTCCCTAGATTCCATAGGAAACTAGAACAAAACAAAACATAATGCACACTTCACCTTAAACTTCATTATCATATGAACTAGTTTAATGAGTTACGAGTGACATACCTTTTAAATGATGCTTGTCCCTGCTAGAGTCGTCTTTTTAGCTCCTTCCTTGAGTTTGCAGAATAGTAAGCCTGTCTAAGAATCACAAACCAAAAAAGAAGGGGAACAAAGATATATATATATATTCTAATGAAGTCTATGTATATGATCAAGGAATTATACAATAGAAGACGAGATGCTTATATAGGGAAGAGATGCATTACTGTATTAAGTGAATAGAAAGTGGATAATACAACTTATGCCTTGATGTAGCAAGGTCCCCTTTCAATGGCTCTTTGCTTCAACACACACACCTTTGCTCCAATGCCTTGAATGAAGAAGATCCACAATCTGACTTGAAGAACTAAAACAAAGCTCTCAAGCATAATATGAAGTAGAACTCTCCATACAAATATTAGCCTATTCAACCTTAGCCTTTTCCATGAGATATCTCTCTTTATATAGTGTGAAAGAGAGATGGATGAGGAGATTAGGATGATCCCACCAAATCAGAGAAGCGAGTAATATCCAAACCGATCGAAGGCCACCTCATCTTCTAGAAGATCCCCTTCTATAACATTCGTGAAATCTGACTTTTCCTATGCTTTAAGCATCGTCACACCCTATGCACAAGAAGCCTGCGATGACGTCGCAGTTCGGATTTAGGGCAGAGTGCGATGATTAGGCATCATCACACCCCATGCATATAGTAGGGTGCGACGACCTTCCTTGACATGGTTTTTGAGAGAGGAAATCAAATCACTTTTCCCATGGAGAAAGTCTCTTTTAATATTTTTAGGAACATGAACACTTCTTGTTAGGTGATCACCGGGGTGACCAAAATAATGTGTAACAACATGAATATGAAATCTCCCAACTGTCAAACTAGTTTGATGATGATGGAAAGCAAGAAGAGATTTTTCAAAGACAGCCCCAAAAGAAGTATGATTTAAGGTCTAGGCCAGGGGGTCCAAAAACAAATGTGCCCATTCAGAATAAGAAATCTAATCTTCCTCCCAAGCAAGGTTCAAACAAAGAGATAGTAGACAAATCAAATCAACAACAACCAACTAAACTAGTTATTCCAGAGGTAAAAGATGCAAACGATGACCAACTTCTTTTAACATAGAGCATGAGTTAAGAAAGATCAAGATCCATGTACCTTTAACAAATTTACTAAAAAATGAGCCTTTCAAGAGGTATATCGTGAAGGTTTTGAATCCAACTTCTCCTATCTCATCTGATGTGATAAGCCCGTAGGATGAAAACCATGCTATCATTGTTGGCCAACACAGTGAAGATGGGTTTGATGCTTCCCCACATTTTTACATATCCTTGAATGTCCATGACAAAATCTTGCACAACGTCCTTATGGACTTTGGGGCCTCTCATAATGTCATGCCTAAGGTTTTCATGGAAGAGCTAGGGATAGAAATTAGCAAGTCATACCAAGACCTTTACTCTTTTGATTCCAAAAAGGTTAAATGTTTCGGATTAATTAAGGCTCTGGTTGCTTCTCTATCTCAGTTGCCCCTGAAAAGTGTGGTTATGGATATTGTTGTAGTTGATATGCCCCCCAAGTTTGGCATGATTTTATCCAAGTCTTGGGCTAAGAAAGTAGGAGGATCCTTGCATATGGATCTTACATATGCGACCATCCTTGTTTTCAGAGGAGAACACAGAAGATCGTACGGAGAAGTCAGGTTGGCATACATTATGAGTGATCATCAGAATCTAGGTAATCATCCCATTTATGTTGTAGAGGATGAATTTGGGTCATCTATTTTTCATATAAATGATGATGTTCTAGAAATATCAGTCAACAAATGCATAAATCAGCCAGAGGTAGGTCAAGGAAATGAAA
>JASDQU010243098.1:32096-47322 GCA_032191745.1 Picea mariana
GCTTTTAAGAACTGTTATATTCTTATTTAGCTCAGGAATTTGAAGTAAAGGGTCTCTTACTATCTTGTATGACCCTACATGTTAATGTACTTGGTTATCTAGATTAGTGTTCTTCATACCCTATTCCAATTACTTTATCTTATTATTGATTTCTAAAAGCACTGGCTCATTCTAATGCATGATAAGTTGTTCTTCTCATTAGCCCTTGAGTTATCCCATTGATCCAGCATACCAAATTTACCATATTCTTGAGTTACCAAGCATCTTTGTCCTACAACCCCAAAAAGTTTCTTGGAGTGATAAAACAAGGATCATGACATGTTTCTTGTTAACCGGAACAAGATTGGACACCCAATCGGTCAAAGCCACAGGATAGAAAAATCCATCTTTAAGAAGTTTTTCAAATTCAAGCTTAACAACAATGGATTTACGTGGATGTACAGGGCAAAGTCTCTTCCGAACGGGTTTAGCATTCAGGTAAGCCTTAATCTCATGCACAAAAATATCAAGATCAATACCAGGAATTTCTTCATAACTCCAAGAAAAAACATCACAAAATTCTTGGAAAAGGGCTTTATAAGTGCATGCTTCATCATTAGAACATGAGGCACCGATATGAACATTTTCCACGACTCCGGGATTAATCAATATGTCAAGGGGAACGATAGGTGAAATGTTACTCAAGTTCCCTTCATATAAAACATCGTGTGTTGACTCGGGAACAAAAGAAATAACAACAACAGTAGATGGAGTCAAGGTCCGTTGGTAACTCTCTATGGTCTCATGTTCTAGGAAGAGAATAGAATGATGATGCCCATTGTCCCATGAAGTATCTTCTATAGACATGAACATCATGATCATCTCATCAGTAGGAAAGATCACATGAAATGGATCGGGAGTTGTATCATAGAGAGAAGGAGGAGAAGGAGTCGTTGATTGAATAGCTTGATAAGATGATTCTATTAATTGAGGCGAAAAAAGGAGGAGGAATATTGGGTGGTGGAATAGGAAATGTACCCATCAAGGTTGAATATTTTAAAAGACCCATGCCGACATTCTCATGACCCGGAGGTGTTTTCGAGATAAAAGGTACGTTGCTAGTACATGAATCGGAATCAAAGAAGGTCAGTTGGTCGACAGTAACGACTTTGCCTTGGTGTGGGAAACACAACACACGGAAAAGAGTAGACACAACTACATGCATGGAATCAATCCAATTACGACCAAGTAGAAGGTTATAATCGAGAGGTGCATCAAAGTCCTCAACCTCGACGTTAATCACTTTATATTCTAACGTAATAGACAATGAAGGAAGAACATCGTAAGGTTTAAAACCCATACCATTAAAATATTTAAGAGTATTGTGAGGAGGAAGCCTTGGAATATGATCTTCCAAGTCAAATATTATTAAATTAGTATCGGTAGGATCAATTCCAATAATGGCCTTTAACAGTGCCCTCCATTGAGTAGGAAAACTTTGAAGTACTTTGAGATCTAACATCGTAGAGGGTTCTTGCGCAAGGTCTTCTACAATACTGTAGTTTTGGGAAGCACGTGTGTGAGGATTAAATGAAGACTTTCGAACAACGCCCTTGGGAGGAGGATGAAGAACTGTATCTAGACCCAATTATTCGAGATGAAGAGGACCATTTGGAGGTGAATTTGAGGGAGGAGGTTGAAACAACGGAGGTGGTAAATCATAAAATTTCTCTTTCAAAGGAGAATAATCTTTGGCTCGAGTTGCAACTGCAACTTCGTTCTTCTTGGAGTCACCAGTAAACATAAGGACATAAGATGTGGTAGAGGGAGAAGGTTGGTCATGAATGACTAATTGGGCATGTTGCTGAGAAGGAAAAGGTTGTGACAAGACGGTGGGTGTAAGAGGTTTCTCAGTCCCTTTCAGAAACTTAGTAACCTCAGCATGTCGTGGAAAATATTTTGTATAATGTTCGTCACCATAGATAAGGCAAGGATATCGCGGTTTACATTTGTCCTTGTCATCAACAGGCTATGTTTTGGGTTTCTCAGATTGTTTATTATTATTTTTGTGCTCCTTAATCTTACCCTTCCCTTTCTTTTTATTTTGATTTTTACCGGTAGGTGTAGATTGAACCGAATTAAATTCAGAAGTTTTATCGGGAGAAGGAGTAGGAGTAGGAGTATTTTGTACATTAGAAGTGGTAGACTTGGGATTGGTATGACCGGATTGTGTAGACTGAGTCTCAGCATGAAAGGTTCCAATCACGCCATCAACAGCATGGGAAGCTACTAGAGATGTTAAGGTAGGATTCGTAGAAGGACGAGGAGAATCAAGGATCAAGTCGTATAATGTCCTCGTTTGCGAATAAACAAGATCTAGATATTGAGCATGACTAATCATCTTCTCTTTAGTGACGACACCACCCATGGGAACATCACGGGCTATAGTCCCAATGAGTGATTTGGTAAACCACTCAGCCAATAGTTGATCAGGAAGGGGAACTTTGATTAAGCGTCTTCTCCTCCTCCACTCATGGATATGATCAGAAATATGAGTGGAAGAGGATTGTTTAAAAGAACTCAAAATTTCAGTTCATGTCTCATATTGAATTGGAAATTGGTAATGCGTTAAGAAAGCCATGGCTAGGGTATTAAAGTCATTAAAGAAGCCTCTTGGTAACTCAATATACCATTTGGCTTCCGAACTCGTGAGAGTTTGTTGGAAAATTCGTAGTCTTATAGAGTCATCCATCAATGAGTTGGACGAACACCAAAGATGGAAAATCATGTCGTGATTATTTGGGTCTTCTCCTGATCGACTGTCGAACTTAGGAATGTTAGATGGTAATTTGGCCAGTATGACGAGCCAATAAAGAGAATGCAAAATAGGATCATTCAAAATCCTAGATAAATCCAGTAAATCCAAACTAGCAAGAAAAGACGACTGTCTATTCACTTGAGGAAATTGGTAGTTTTGAGAGGTAGTCTCGTAGGTATACAAGTAGTACCATAAGTAGTTTGTATATAATTAGACAGTCTTGAAAGATTTGGTAGTGGAGGCTTTTGATTAAGTGAGCTCCCTTGGAAAGGAGCATTAAACTGAAAATTTTTGACCCCAAGTAGGATTCATAGAACCTGGATACGGTTTCCCGATATTAGGGGGTACAAAAGAATTAACTTGAGGATGTTGTGCCCAAAACAGTTGTTGATTCCCTTGGAAAGGAAGATTCCAAGGTTGATATTGTAATCTGGGTATACTTTTCCCATAAACTGGGTTATGGCCACCAACTTGAGGTTGCCCCCCAACATGAATTTCCCCCTCAACTGGAGGTTTCCCCCCAACTTGAGGTTGTCCTCCAACTTGATTTTGACCTCCAATAGGAATCTAAAAACCATACGCGACAAAATGATTGGTGCCTCCAACTAGGTTGGAGCTACTAGGGCCAGGACAACTAGATCCTCCAGGAAAAGGTGGAGGAGGAATGTAAGGCCCTCCGGAGAGAACCTGGGTAGGTGTAGGAGAAAAATGATTAGCAACATTATACCTAGGAGGAACAAAAAGATTAGACCCTCTAGATGGATTCTGGGCAGGAATAACAATGGAATTATTCAAAGCGTTATACCCAGGGGGAAGCGACGGATTTGATCTAAGTGGAAGTGGTGTTCCAATAGGAGCTTGAGTGATAACCACATTTCTAGTAGAAACAATCATAGCTTGTGGGACCATGGTAGAGTTGGCGATCTGGAGACGAAGAATCGAGTGAGAACCAATTAATAATTGGTCTGGAACTGTGACAACATTACTGGTGGCGCCAGTGAAATTATCTAAAGGTATTGTATAAGAAGTGGAAGTCATAGGTGTTTTCGATGCCAGGAATGATAGTTTATCAAAAATATTGTGTCCCGAGCAGGGATGATTTTAGGGGCTAAATTTCGCTCATGGGCTAATTTTCCATGGTTTTTCCAAAAAAGAGATTCGCTATTTTAAAAATTATTCGCCCAAATTCTATAGGATAAAATTATTTTACCTTAAAAATCGCCAAAATTTTATAAAAACTATATAAAATCCTTAGAAATTTGAATATTTTTACAAAAATATAGCCAAACATTTATAGTTAGCATATGATGGATTAGTAATATTCGCCAAGGTTTCTACATTTTAAAATAAATGTCCATCCTTAAAATCATCCTTGGTCCCGAGGAGGTTTTTCGCAAAACTCTAGTATTACAAACCGAGGTTCTAAATGACTCACTCTGAAAGAGTGGATGGTCTAATCCAGACTCGACATTAGGTCTAGTAGGTACTTCAATATTTTCATCAACAACAAGTTCTCCTGATGAATTCATCCAGAGAAAATGTGGGTCATTTGTAACACTCAATAATGAATTTACGAGAAGAATGAATTCCTCTAAAGGAGTTTAAATTCCAATCTCATAGGTTACTTCGTTATTGACTTCTCCTTTAGGAGATCCCTCTGGTGAGTTAGGAAGAAAAGGGACATAATCTTCCAGATATTCCGGAGGTAGCCCTTGCATCCTACTTGAACGACGAGGGCCGATGTTGGTTGCACCAAATAAAGAACAAAACAAATCTATGAACAACTAGAGAAACAAACAACACTCACTAATAAAATCTAGAAATCAAAACAAGCAAACAAACCTTCTTATTTCAAAGTCACTAGTTTGTGATGAAATCCAACGTCACGAAATCAAGATAAGAAGGGGTTGGGATAGAGCATGTGGAAAATTTACATTGACGACCTTCTTAATGAACTTACACCCTGGTGAAGGCTCCCACACATAATCGTGGGTATACCCTCCAAGGAGCTCGAGTAAGTTTGACCAACGTCGATTCTAGGTACCGTGAAGACTTGCCCCTCCAAAATCACCTCGTGTAAAGCCCCTAAAGAGATAGGCTACTAAGGTTAACAATTACGACAATGATGCCTGGGGAAATAGTTGATAGTTCGATCCACGTGCAAAGGCAGGGTATCTAGCCCAAAATCAACTCGAGAAGGTCCCCACAGGATTTTCTTCTCAAGTGACCCCCAATAATACGTGCAATATCTACACCAAGACTGAAAAAGCAGGGTGAGTAACTCTGCCAATCCTAATGCGACCTCATGATTGGCCCTTGTGTTAGAAGGGATTCCCAGGACAAAATGTAGCAAGTGGATTTGAACTCTCCCTATCACAAGATACTATTGTATGTTTTGATGCTTTGGAGAGTGTGTCTTACAACCTATTCCAAAGTGTTATCCTAGCTAATGTTGGTGAAGAAAATTTCTAGAAAATAAAAGATGCTAATAAATTTTTAAAATTACATTGTATTTTAAATGTTGTTGTTTACTCAAAAGGGAGACGGAAATGAAACTGATGACGTATGTGACCTTGACCCAATAAAATGAGAAAAGAGGTGATTATGCAATCTTTCAATTCGATGAACTCTAATTACACTAGGGAGAAGGTATCTCTTTTTGAAATACAAAAGATATGAAACACAATTTCTCAATTTTTGAATGAACAAAATCCCAAATAATAAAAAACTACAAAATTTTCCAATTTTCTTCTTTAACAAATATTTTGAATGCAATAATTTTCTCGTGAAATATCACTAAAAAGAAGAATGGCTTCAATTATTTATTTCTCAAATCATATTAGATATATAATGAAGAAAAGAAAGCGTAGTCCAAGAAAATTAAGACACTCTCAACCCAATTCCCAAACGAAACTCATAACGTAGACACAAATGAAAATGATAGGAAAACATTTTGTCAAATGCAAACAAAAATGTCTCTAAACAATATGGAAAGTAAAAATAATCCAAACTTCAAACAAATCAAGGATTCTTTGTCAAACAAACACTCGGGACCGAGATCTAGAGATTATACCCTTGCGACAAGACTCAAAAGCCAAACATGCAAAATTTTCATAGAAAAACTTTCAATTTCTAAAAATCAATCAAATGCAAGCTTCAAAACTATAAATCAATCAATCAATGGTATTAGAATTTCATCCCAGGCAATTGAGGCAAAACTGGGTGGAAAAAGAAAAATTGGCTCTCTCCAACAATTCCTACAAGAATTGTTGCGAGTTGCAGTGGAGCACAATGCGACGATCTAGGGTCGTCGCATGATGCCAATAGGGTACAGTGCGACGTCGTCACACTGGTATGCACCAGTAGAGTGAGACGTCAGATAATCGTCGTGGTTTGTCTATACAGTACAATGCAATGATCTTTGTAACTAAAGGAAAAATGGAAAGAAAGACAAAAAATATTACTGAACTTTTAGACCCAGGGAGTCTATATGGATCACCCACAGACTCAGAGAATGAATTTGACCAAAATAAGGCAGGCTAAAATAAAATAAGAGGCAAAAAACCAAAAGAAATTTGTATCCCCAGTATGGTCTCCAATTTTGTTATCGGATTAATTGGTAAGTGCGGACACAAATAAATCTCCCTAGATTCCACAGGAAACTAGAACAAAACAAAACATAATGAACACTTCGCCTTAAACTTCATTATCATATGAACTAGTTTAATGAGTTACAAGTGACATACCTTTTAAACGATGCTTGTCCCTGCTAGAGTCGTCTTTGTAGCTCCTTCCTTGAGTTTGCAGAATAGTAAGCCTGTCTAAGAATCACAAACCGAAAAAGAAGGGGAACAAAGATATATATATATATATTCTAATGAAGTCTATGTATATGATCAAGGAATTATACAATAGAAGACGAGATGCTTATATAGGGAAGAAATGCATTACTGTATTAAGTGAATAAAAAGTGGATAATACAACTTATGCCTTGATGTAGCAAGGTCCCCTTTTGATGGCTCTTTGCTTCAACACACACACCTTTGCTCCAATGCCTTGAATGAAGAAGATCCACAATCTGACTTGAAGAACTAAAACAAAGCTCTGAAGCATAATATGAAGTAGAACTCTCCATACAAATATTAGCCTATTCAACCTTAGCCTTTTCCATGAGATATCTCTCTTTATATAGTGTGAAAGAGAGATGGATGAGGACATTAGGATGATCCCACCAAATCAGAGAAGCGATTAATATCCAAACCAATCAGAGGCCACCTCATCTTCTAGAAGATCCCCTTCTATAACATTCGTGAAATCTGACTTTTCCTATGCTTTAAGCATCGTCACACCATATGCACAAGAAGCCTATGATGACGTCATAGTTTAGATTTAGGGCAGAGTGCGATGATTAGGCATCATCGCACCCCATGCATATAGCAGGGTGTGACGACCTTCCTTGACATGGTTTTTGAGAGAGGAAAGCAAATCACTTTTCCCATGGAGAAAGTCTCTTTTAATTTTTTCGGGAACATGAACACATCTTGTCAGGTGATCACCGGGGTGACCAAAATAATGTGTAACAACATGACTATGAAATCTCCCAACTGTCAAACTAGTTTGATGATGATGGAAAGGAAGAAGAGATTTTTCAAAGACATCCCCAAAAGAAGTATGATTTAAGGTCTAGGCCAGGGGGTCCAAAAACAAATGTGCCCATTCATAATAAGAAATCTGATCTTCCTCCCAAGAAAGGTTCAAACAAAGAGATAGTAGACAAATAAGATCAACAACAACCAACTAAACTGGTTATTCCAGAGGTAAAAGATGCAAATGATGACCAACTTCTTTTAACATAGAGCATGAGTTAAGAAATATCAAGATCCATGTACCTTTAACAAATTTACTAAAAAATGAGCCTTTCAAGAGGTATATCATGAAGGTTTTGAAGCCAACTTCTCCTATCTCATCTGATGTGATAAGACCGTAGGATGAAAACCATGCTATCATTGTTGGCCAACACATTGAAGATGGGTTTGATGCTTCCCCACATTTTTACATATCCTTGAATGTCCATGACAAAATATTGCACAACTTCCTTATGGACTTTGGAGCCTCTCATAATGTCATGCCTAAGGTTTTCATGGAAGAGCTAGGGATATAAATTAGCAAGTCATACCAAGACCTTTACTCTTTTGATTCCAAAAAGGTTAAATGTTTTGGATTAATTAAGGCTTTGGTTGTTTCTCTATCTCAGTTGCCCCTGAAAAGTGTGGTTATGGATATTGTTGTAGTTGATATGCCCCCCAAGTTTGGCATGATTTTATCCAAGTCTTGGGCTAAGAAAGTAGGAGGATCCTTGCATATGGATCTTACATATGCGACCATCCTTGTTTTCAGAGGAGAACACAAAAGATTGTACGGAGAAGTCAGGTTGACATACATTATGAGTGATCATCAGAATCTAGGTAATCATCCCATTTATGTTGTAGAGGATGAATTTGGGTCATCTATTTTTCATATAAATGATGATGTTCTAGAAATATCAGTCAACAAATGCATAAATCAGCCAGAGGTAGGTCAAGGAAATGAAACCTGGAAGATGTCTTTTGATGGCACATATTCAAAGGAGGGCTCTAGTGTTGGCATAGTCTTCATTTCCCCTTCAAAGGAGGCGTTTTCACTCTCATACAAATAAGAATTTGAAACAACCAACAACATAGCAGAGTATGAAGCCTTGGTGCTGGGGTTGAGAGATGCTAAAGACATGGCCATTGACAAATTGGAAGTCTTCGGTGATTCTAAACTGGTTGTTAATCAGGCGAAGGACATTGATCAAACAAAGCAATTGAGGATGAAACAATAAAGGAACATGGTATGAGACATAGTTGACAATTTCTTTCTAGCTTTGAATATTTCCTTTGTCCCCATAGATGTCAATCAAAGGGAAAGTTCTCTAGCTCTAGCTACTAGTAACTTCAGTCCTCCCATTGGTCCAAATGTTAAATATGAGCTGGAGGTTAGGCACATAGCAACTATACCAGCCAATGTTAAGAACTAGTAGGTTTTTAGTGATGATATGGATCTCAAGAGATTTATGAAAACCATTGAGAAATTCTCAAATATCTCATTAATCAAGAGAACGGAGAAGATGAAACCAAAAATCAACATGCACCTCCTTTTTTGAACAAGGTGGTTGGTCACAACATTATAGATCTCAAAACAAATCATATTCCAAGGGGCTTAGTACCACTGGAGAGGCTTTTTGAGAACAATGATGTCTCTAGGAAAGTTGCCATTCAAAGTAAGGAGCAGGAGGTTGTAGACTGCAATATTGGGACAGTTGCAAATCCTAAAATTGTCAAGATATCCACAACACTTCCAAATGAGCGAAGAGGCAGGTATGTCAGCCTTATGAAAAATTTTGTTGATATTGTTGCATGGTCTTATGAGGACCTAAATACCTTTGATACTGACATCATTCAACATAAGACTCCTCTGAAGGCGGGCTCAAATCCATTTAAGCAGAAAATTAGATAATTTAATCCTTTGTTGATGTTTATTATTGAAAAATAATTGAAAAGGATGCTTGATGCCAAAATCATTGTTCCCTTGAGATATTCAGATTATGTGGCCAAATTGGTTACTGTCAGGGAAAACAGTGGCGAAATACACTTGTGTGTGGAATTCAAAAACCTGAACAAATGTTCATTGAAAGACAACTAACCATTTCCCAAGATGAACCACATTTTACAAAGGGTAGTAGGTGCTCATAGAATTTCCATGCTGGATGGTTATTTCGGATACAATCAAATAGCAGTGCTTGAAGAAGACAAAGAAAAAATTGCCTTCACTACCGCATGGGGCATATTCATGTATGGAAAAATGCCCTTTGGCCTGATGAATGCAGGGGCCACCTTTCAGAGGGCCATGGAAATTGCATTTGTGGGTGAAAAGGACAATTTTGTGGTGATTTACCTTGATGAAATCACCATATTTTCAAAGTTTAATGATGAACATCTGCAACACTTGGAGCAAATCTTTCAAAAATGCAGAAGGTATGGAATCTCTTTGAATCCCAAACATTCCCATTTTTATATGTTAGAAGGAAATATCCTAGGCCACATTATATCTATAGGAGGGATAAATATAAACCCGAAAAGGGTATATGCCATTCAGAAAATTGACATCCCCAGAAATAAGAAGGCCATATAGTATTTTATAGGAAAAATAAATTTCTTGAGGCGTTTTCTACCAAATTTTGTGGAGATCGTCATGCCTGTTTCTAACATACTGAAAAAGGATGTTAACATTAAATGGAAACAAGAAGCGAGATCATTTTTCCAAAGGATAAAGTAGGCTTTGATTGAAGCCATCATTCTGGTTAGTCCAGATTACTCCAAATAATTCCTAATTTTCTCTTTTTCCTCTAAGGAGACTATTGCAAATGTACTGCTACAAAAGAATGAAGAAGGGAATGAACAACCCATTTACTTGTTTATCAAAGCACTCAGGGATGCTGAATTGAAATATGACATATTGGAGAAGCAAGATTATGCCTTAGTCAAAGCCTTCAAGTCATTCAGAGTTTATGTTCTACAATCCAACATAACAACTTATGTCCCTAGCAATAGTGTGAAGGAGATCCTTGTCCATCCAGAAAACGAGGGAAAGAGAGGAAAATGGATAGTCAAACTTCTAGAATATGATCTGCACATAAATCCCACTAAACTAATGAAGGGACATGGCCTTGCAAAACTGTTATCTGATTGAAATTACAAAGCACTGGAATTGCACCATATCTTCAACCAGTCAGATGCTCCACTGATAAAGGCTAGGAAAAACACCATGCAGGTACTTGATAAGTATTCTCTTTCACCTTGGTATAGAGATATCATTTATTTTTTATAGCACCTAGAATGCCCACCAGAGTTGGAAAATTCCAAGACTAGGTCCCTTAAATTAAAGGTTGTAAAGTACTGCAATTTAAATCAAAATTTATATTGGAAAGAAACTGTTGGTATTTTGTTGAAATTTCTAGATGAAGATGAGTCAAAACAGGATGTAAATGATATGCATAAAGGATTTTGTGGAGGGCATCAACATTGGAAAGCTACAACCCTAAAAGTTTTAAGGGTTGGATACTATTGGCCCACCATATTTTCTGATGTGTTTTCCATGGTTAGAACTTGTGAAGAATGTCAGAAATTTGATGGAAAGTAGAAATTGCTCTCGCTACCCCTGAAACCCATTATTGCAAACAACCTGTTTCAACAGTGGGGCTTAGATTTCATAGGTGAGATAAACACACCCTCTAGTGGACAACACAAGTGGATCCTAACTGACACTGATTACTTTACAAAGTGGATTGAAGTTGTTCCTACCAGAAATTCTACTGATAAGATGCTATGGGAAAAATCCCCCTATTCTTGGTCTAGCGACTAGGCATATCCTTGACACCCTAAAAGACAGAAAATATTCTATTCTACCCAAAACAAAATACAACCTTATGATAATTAAGGGAAGATAAGGAAGATATAAACGTGTACCTTAAGTCCTTATGACTGATGTCGATCTCTTCCAGTTGATGTATGTTCCACGATTGTAGGCCTCCTCCCAAAGATGGCCTAAAACAATGTTATAGAACAAACTATGACAACATATGCTTAATTATCAATATTATCTAAAGAGTTAGTTATTCATGAAAACATTCATAAGCACAAACACATAGACATAAATATCTCGGACAAGAACTTTTCTCTTTTATTAATAACAAAATTGGAAGTTACAACCTGAATTTTGTTGGCACCACTCTACGAACCTTGCCTGGGTTCCTCCACTTTATCTCCAAGTGCACTATTCCCAATACTATCCTCACCACCAACATGCCAATAAAAGGGGAAAATGATGGATGGTATAAGGAGGATATATGGAAGGGAATGTTAAGGATGAAACTCATAGCATAATGCAGAAGGCTTGGAATACAAGGGAAAACAATTGGTAGAGTTCTCTTGCCTCTTTTTTGATATATCCAAATGGCCCCCCTAGGGCTCTTTTTATATGAGAAAATGATGGTTAATTCATTTCTAGAAGGGATACATGAGGTAATATGGTTGCAAAATTTAAGATAGCCCATAAACTCCATCGGAAAGCGCAGATTTTATATTTTTTTGTCACTTTTTAGACTACACGCGTGCTTTTAGTAGTGCAGATAGCATATGTATATGGGATTTTAGGTATGCAGTTAACATATGTATGCACTTTGCATATGCAACATGTCATGTATTCCATACAACAAGTTGTTTTTTAATAAGAAATTCATCAAAAAGGGTTGGCAGATGTATGAATGAGTAGGGCAACCTCAAGGATGCATAGAAGTGGAACTTTGAGTTATAACATAAGGTAATCATGAAACTTTTAGAAACAAACATCTTTGCCAAGTTTGGATGCCCCAGGAAACTAGTAACAAACAACACTTAAGCATTCAAATACAAGGCCATGATTGACTTCTGTGGGAATTACAACATTATCCTGACACACTCTACACCATATTACCCATAGCTGAATGGGTTGGCAGAGTCATCAAATAAACCCCTCATCAGGATCATTAAAACACTGTTGGTTGAAAATAAAAAATCATGGGATTCCAAACTGAATTATGACTTATGGGATGACGAGATCAACACCAAGAAGTCACTGGGTACCTCTCCATTTCAACTAGTCTATGGGGTGGATGTTGTTTTTCCAACTTAGCTTGGTTTACCAGTGTTAATTTTTTTACAGGAGGAAGTGGAGGAGCCTAATGACATATATAGAAGGATTTTTCAGATTATTGAAGTTCAACAAAGAAGAGAAATATTAAATGAGAAAATTGAGGCTTACCAGAGAAAGGTCAAGGGAGCCTTTGACAGGAAAACTAAAAAAGAAAATGTTCAAGCAGTTGACCTAGTTCTGAGGTGGGATGCGAGGAGGGAGAACAAACCCAAGCATGGTAAGTTCAATAACCTTTGGTTTGGCCACTTCAAGGTAGCCAAAGTTCTGGATAATAATACCCTTATATTGCAAAACCTAGATGAAACTGAGATCTTTGGAAGCCCAGTCAATGGGCGCTTCCTGAAGCATTACTTTGACTAATGAATCGAAGGTGGTTCATTTTGTACTTAATTTCTTTGATTTCCAGTTTGATTCAGTATTTTAGTTTGAATAAAAGACTTCATAGCCCAACAAAGGCACTAGGGTATAGTTGCAGATTTGGTTTCGAGTTGAAATAAGGAAGATGTCAAAGCTGGTGAAAATGCAGTAAAGTGATTGGTGGAAGGGGGGAAGAAATAAAGAACTAAGGAACACATTGTGCTATTCTTAGTACCTCACAGGGAAGTGCTACCCCCAATTGGAGTCGATGCTAAATCCTAGGTCTGCATCTTTTCCTTATATTCCTCCAATAAGCCCATCCATTTATCAACCTAGCTTCTATTTAGTTTTTTGTTCATGGCGTGTTGAGTCATTTGAATTTGCTATTTTATTTTTAGTTCCTTTCTCTTTATAAGGTTAAGTCAAGTCACGAGTTGAATTAAATAAGTCACATCACCATGGTTATGTCACTCTGTTTGTTGTAAAATGGATAACTTAGGCCTATTGATGCAAAGGGGTATTCATTGCAAGAATGACCTCATTCTTGCAATCAATAGACAAGTGTTGTTTTATGAGTTTTACTGTTTTAAAAATATTTAAAAGTTTAAATAACAATGTGTTGGCACCCAACATGTTTTTACATCTCCCTGTGCACTCGAGATCATGCACATTTTTACCTTGTTCAACTATATTATTACAAATTTCATGCTAAGATCATGCATGTTTGTACCTTGACAAATTATTATTGCAGGGTTGTGTGTAGTTATCATTACAGGTGGTAAGTAAACCCGAAACAATGCATACTCTTGACCACCACTCTCCACAAAATTAGCTAAGTCATGATGGTATCACCCAGAGAACGTTGGAAGTTGAACATAACAGATCCAACAGGGATCGAACTTTTCAAGGCTATACCATAAATTAGGGATATATTATCATAGGAGAATGGTTTGAATTCATATGTGCCTTCAATGGACATCACACATGAGTTTCCCTAATATTTGCGCAGAACTTCGATGGGTTCTAGACTCAACTCGGGGACACAACCATTCACATTACAAAGCACTTCATTGTTGGAGCGTGCACTCTCCCCATTTGTGGTGACATGTGGTTTAACAAGGGTAAATTGCCAGATGAAGTCTGCAATATGTTTCTGGTAGCAGAGTATCAAAAACACAATTGGAGCCTGGGCATCTCAATCCTTTGGGTTAAAGAAGAGTGGAGAGGCATTCTATCTGTAATCCAAAGAGATATCACGGGGGAAGGTAGGTTCTCAATCATTCACTTTTATCACATTAGGTTCCTCGTGCATTTAAACGGTGACAAAGAACTGAACCTCCTCTTCTATTTGCTTAAAATCCTAACTAAGATGTCTAAGAGAATCCAGAATTACCCAGAATCATCTCATAGAAGCCTCTACCACAAAGGGTTCATTAAAATATTGGTAATTGTTTCTCTAAGGGAGTTGGACATGCCTTGAACAGACTTTCTGGTGTCTTTAGGGTTATAGGAAGAACACGAAGTTAATAAAAAACTAACATAACATAAGGATGAGGTTTCCAAGGAAGCTAGGGTTTCTCCTAAAACTAAGAGTTCATCCAAAGACACCCAATGAGACAAAAAGAAGACCTTACCTAAAAAAGAGAGAACCTGAACAGATAAAGAAAGATTCATCACTCCACAAAGGGAGGAAATTCCTTGAAGGAAATTAAGGTCCTCTACAACAAAACATAGGGAAAGGGAAGGAGGTAAGGTCTATGTTAGAAACTATATCAAAAGGAAGAAGATCAGGCTAGCCCAACAAGGGTCATCGTACCATTCCTGCACACACTTGTCACTTTCCACACTTCTTCCCTTCTGTTTCATCACCTTTTGGGTCTTCGGGTATATTGACCCAAGAAGTTCTTGTACCTCATTTCATGGGAAGAAGGGGATGAAAGTCCAAAGTCTTGTAGCTGGAAAAATATAAAAGCCAATAAATTATCCTCCAAATGTTCTCCCTAAAGGTCCTGAGAGAAATGAAAAATTTCTCCAGAAAATTCAAGTACCTGTAAAATAAAACACAACTAATAAATGTCTCGCTTGTTGAGGGAATGCATTTGAGGTGTCTTTTACTTTCCTTTAAAATGGCACTCAATGTGTTCCTATCTTCAAGTGGCATTGTGGTACTCTTTACTTTCCCTTGCATATAGTACTCAATGTTCGAACCTTAATCAATTAATGGAAAATAAAGGGCTTGGAAAAAGGTTGCATTATAAACGAGGATGCAACACACCCTCTGCAAAGGCACCCATAAATGAG
>JASDQU010243098.1:47475-74999 GCA_032191745.1 Picea mariana
TACTGACATCATTCAACATAAGACTCCTCTGAAGGCGGGCTCAAATCCATTTAAGCAGAAAATTAGATAATTTAATCCTTTGTTGATGTTTATTATTGAAAAATAATTGAAAAGGATGCTTGATGCCAAAATCATTGTTCCCTTGAGATATTCAGATTATGTGGCCAAATTGGTTCCTGTCAGGGAAAACAGTGGTGAAATACACTTGTGTGTGGACTTCAAAAACCTGAACAAATGTTCATTGAAAGACAACTACCCATTTCCCAAGATGAACCACATTTTACAAAGGGTAGTAGGTGCTCATAGAATTTCCATGCTGGATGGTTATTTCGGATACAATCAAATAGCAGTGCTTGAAGAAGACAAAGAAAAAATTGCCTTCACTACTGCATGGGGCATATTCATGTATGGTAAAATGCCCTTTGGCCTGATGAATGCAGGGGCCACCTTTCAGAGGGCCATGGAAATTGCATTTGTGGGTGAAAAGGACAATTTCGTGGTGATTTACCTTGATGAAATCACCATATTTTCAAAGTTTAATGATGAACATCTGCAACACCTGGAGCAAATCTTTCAAAAATGTAGAAGGTATGGAATCTCTTTGAATCCCAAACATTCCCATTTTTATATGTTAGAAGGAAATATCCTAGGCCACATTATATCTGTAGGAGGGATAAATATAAACCCAAAAAGGGTATATGTCATTCATAAAATTGGCATCCCCGGAAATAAGAAGGCCATACAGTATTTTATAGGAAAAATAAATTTCTTGAGGCGTTTTGTACCAAATTTTGTGGATATCATCATGCCTATTTCTAACATACTAAAAAAGGATGTTGACATTAAATGGAAACAGGAAGCGAGATCATCCTTCCAAAGGATAAAGCAGGCTTTGATTGAAGCCATCGTTCTTGTTAGTCCAAATTACTCCAAATAATTCCTAATTTTCTCTTTTTCCTCTAAGGAGACTATTGCAGATGTACTGCTACAAAAGAATGAAGAAGGGAATGAACAACCCATTTACTTGTTTATCAAAGCACTCAGGGATGCTGAATTGAAATATGACATATTGGAGAAGCAAGATTATGACTTAGTCAAAGCCTTCAAGTCATTCAGGGTTTATGTTCTACAATCCAGCATAACAACTTATGTCCCTAGCAACAGTGCGAAGGAGATCCTTGTCCATCCAGAAAATGAGGGGAAGAGAGGAAAATGGATAGTCAAACTTCTAGAATATGATCTGCACATAAATCCCACTAAACTGATGAAGGGACATGGCCTTGCAAAACTGTTATTTGATTCAAATTACAAAGCACTGGAATTGCACCATATCTTCAACCAGTCAGATGCTCCACTGATACAGGCTAGGAAAAACACCATGTAGGTGCTTGATAAGTATTCTCTTTCACCTTGGTATCTAAGAGATATCATTTATTTTTTACAGCACCTAGAATGCCCACCAGAGTTGGAAAAGTCCAAGACTAGGTCCCTTAAATTAAAGGTTGTAAAGTACTGCAATTTAAATCAGAATTTATATTGGAAAGACACTGTTGGTATTTTGTTGAAATGTCTAGATGAAGATGAGTCAAAACATGATGTAAATGATATGCATAAAGGATTTTGTGGAGGGCATCAACATTGGAAAGCTACAACCCTAAAAGTTCTAAGGGTTGGATACTATTGGCCCACCATATTTTCTGATGTGTTTTCCATGGTTAGAACTTGTGAAGAATGTCAGAAATTTGATGGAAAGCAGAAATTGCTCTCACTACCCCTGAAACCCATTATTGCAAACAACCCATTTCAACAGTGGGGCTTAGATTTCATAGGTGAGATAAACCCACCCTCTAGTGGACAACACAAGTGGATCCTAACTGACACTGATTACTTTACAAAGTGGATTGAAGTTGTTCCTACCAGAAATTCTACTGATAAGATGCAATGGGGAAAATCTCCTTATTATTGGTCTAGCGACTAGGCAGATCCTTGACACCCTAAAAGACAGAAAATATTCTATTCTACCCAAAACCAAATACAACCTTATGATAATTAAGGGAAGATAAGGAAGATATAAACATGTACCTTAAGTCCTTATGACTGATGTCGATCTCTTCCGGTTGATGTATGTTCCACGATTGTAGGCCTCCTCCCAAAGATGGCCTAAAACAATGTTATAGAACAAACTATGACAACATATGCTTAATTATCAATATTATCTAAAGAGTTAGTTATTCTGAAAACATTCATAAGCACAAACACATAGACATAAATATCTCGGACAAGAACTTTTCTCTTTTATTAATAACAAAATTGGAAGTTACAACCTGAATTTTGTTGGAGCCGCTCTACGAACCTTGCCTGGGTTCCTCCACTTTATCTCCAAGTGCACTATTCCCAATACTATCCTCACCACCAACATGCCAATAAAATGGGAAAAGGATGGATGGTATAAGGAGGATATATGGAAGGGAATGCTAAGGATGAAACTCATAGCATAATGCAGAAGGCTTGGAATACAAGGGAAAACAATTGGCAGAGTTCTCTTGCCTCTATTTTGATATATCCAAATGGCCCCCCTAGGGCTCTTTTTATATGAGAAAATGATGGTTAATTCATTGCTAGAAGGGCTACATGAGGTAATATGGTTGCAAAATTTAAGAGAGCCCATAAACTCCATGGAAAAACGCAGATTTTATATTTTTTTGTCACTTTTTAGACTACACGCATGCTTTTAGTAGTGCAGATAGCATATGTATATGGGATTTTAGGTGTGCAGTTAACATATGTACATGCTTTGCATATGAAACATGTCATGTATTCCATACAACAAGTTGTTTTTTAAGAATAGATTCATCAAAAAGGGTTGGCAGATGTATGAATGAGTAGGCCAACCTCAAGGATGCATAGAAGTGGAACTTTGAGTTATAACATAAGGTAATCATGAAAATTTTAGAAACAAACATTTTTGCCAAGTTTGGATGCCCTGGGAAACTAGTAACAAACAACACTTAAGCATTCAAATACAAGGCCATGATTGACTTCTATGGGAATTACAACATTATCCTGACACACTCTACACCATATTACCCATAGGTGAATGGGTTGGTAGAGTCATCAAATAAAACCCTCATCAAGATCATTAAAACACTGTTGGTTGAAAATAAAAAATCATGGGATTCCAAACTGAATTATGACTTATGGGATGACAGGATCAACACCAAGAAGTCACTGGGTACCTCTCCATTTCAACTAGTCTATGGGGTGGATGTTGTTTTTCCAACTTAGCTTGGTTTACCAGTGTTAGTATTTTTACAAGAGGAAGTGGAGGAGCCTAATGACATCTATAGAAGGATTTTTTAGATTATTTAAGTTCAACAAAGAAGAGAAATATTAAATGATAAAATTGAGGCTTACCAGAGAAAGGTCAAGGGAGCCTTTGACAAGAAAACTAAAAAAGAAAATGTTCAAGCAGGTTACCTAGTTCTGAGGTGGGATGTGAGGAGGGAGAACAAACCCAAGCATGGTAAGTTCAATAAACTTTGGTTTGGCCACTTCAAGGTAGCCAAAGTTCTGGATAATAATACCCTTATATTGCAAAACCTAGATGACACTAAGATCTTTGGAAGCCCAGTCAATGGGCACTTCCTGAACAATTACTTTGACTAATGAATCGAAGGTGGTTCATTTTGTACATAATTGCTTTGATTTCCAGTTTGATTCAGTATTTTAGTTTGAATAAAATACTTCATAGCCCAACAAAGGCACTAGGGTATAGTTGCAGATTTGGTTTCGAGTTGAAATAAGGAAGATGTCAAAGCTGGTGAAAATGCAGTAAAGTGATTGGTGGAAGGGGGGAAGAAATAAAGAACTAAGGAACACATTGTGCTATTCTTAGTAACTCACAAAGAAGTGCTACCCCCAATTGGAACCAATGTTAAATCCTAGGTCTGCATCTTTTCCTTATATTCCTCCAATAAGCCCATCCATTTATCAACCTAGCTTCTATTTAGTTTTTTGTTCATGGTCTGTTGAGTCATTTGAATTTGCCATTTTATTTTTAGTTCCTTTCTCTTTATAAGGTTAATTCAAGTCATGAGTTGAATTAAATAAGTCACATCACCATGGTTATGTCACTTTGTTTTTTGCAAAATGGATAACTTAGGCCTATTGATGCAAAGGGGTATTGATTGCAAGAATGACCTCATTCTTGCAATCAATAGACAAGTGTTGTTTTATGAGTTTTATTGTTTTAAAAATATTTAAAAGTTTAAATAACAATGTTTTGGCACCCAACATGTTTTTACATCTCCCTGTGCACTCGAGATCATGCACATTTTTACCTTGTTCAACTATATTATTACAAATTTCATGCTAAGATCATGCATGTTTGTACCTTGACAAATTATTATTGTAGGGTTGTGTGTAGTTATCATTATAGATGGTAAGTAAACTCGAAACAATGCATACTCTTGACCATCACTCTCCACAAAAGTAGCTAAGTCATGATGGTATCACCCAGAGAACGTTGGAAGTTGAACAGAACAGATCCAACAGGGATCGAACTTTTCGAGGCTATACCATAAATTGGGGATATATTATCATAGGAGAATGGTTTGAATTCATATGTTCCTTCAATGGACATCACACATGAGTTTCCCTAATATTTGTGCAGAACTTCGATGGGTTCTAGACTCAACTCAGGGACACAACCATTCACATTACAAAGAACTTCATCGTTGGAGCGTGCGCTCTCCCCATTTGTGGTGACATGTGGTTTAAAAAGGGTAAATTGCCAGATGAAGTCTGCAATATGTTTCTGGTAGCAGAGTATCAAAAATGTGATTGGAGCTTGGGCATCTCAATCCTTTGGCTTAAAGAAGAGTGGAGAGGCATTCTATCTGTAATCCAAAGATATATCATGGGGGAAGGTAGGTTCTCAATCATTCACTTTTATCACATTAGGTTCCTCGTGCATTTAAACGGTGACAAAGAACTAAACCTCCCCTTCTATTTGCTTAAAATCCTAACTAAGATGTCTAAGAGAATCTAGAATTACCCAGAATCATCTCATAGAAGCCTCTACCACAAAGGGTTCATTAAAATATTGGTAATTGTTTCTCTAAGGGAGTTGGACATGCCTTGAACAGACTTTCTGGTGTCTTTAGGGTTACAGGAAGAACACAAAGTTAATAAAAAACTAAAATAACATAAGGATGACGTTTCCAAGGAAGCTAGGGTTTCTCCTGAAACTAAGAGTTCATCGAAAGACACCCAATGAGAAAAAAAGAAGACCTTACCTAAAAAAGAGAGAACTTGATCAGATAAAGAAAGATTCATCACTCCACAAAGGGAGGAAATTCCTTGAAGGCAATTGAGGTCCTCTACAACAAAACATAGGGAAAGGGAAGGAGGTAAGGTCTATGTTAGAAACTATATCAAAAAGGAAGAATATCAGGCTATCCCAACAAGGGTCATCATACCATTCCTGCACATACTTGTCACTTTCCACACTTCTTCCCTTCTGTTTCATCACCTTTTGGGTCTTCGGGTATATTGACCCAAGAAGGTCTTGTACCTCATTTCATGGGAAGAAGGGTATGAAAGTACAAAGGCTTGTAGCTGGAAAAATATAAAAGCCAATAAATTATCCTCCAAATGTTCTCCCTAAAGGTCCTGAGAGAAATGAAAAGCTTCTCCACAAAATTCAAGAACCTGTAAAATAAAACACAACTAATAAATGTCTCGCGTGTTGAGGGAATGCATTTGAGGTGTCTTTTACTTTCCTTTAACATGGCACTCAATGTGTTCCTATCTTCAAGTGGCATTGTGGTACTCTTTACTTTCCCTTGCATATAGTACTCAATGTTCGAACCTTATTCAATTAATGGAAAATAAAGGGTTTGGAAAAAGGTTGCATTAAAAACAAGGACGCAACACACCCTCTGCAAAGGCACCCATAAATGAGACAATATGAGCCCTTGTATGTCAAGAAACTCCATGCCTAAAATTCACACCCCCATCCACCTCATACACTTTTACATGACTTAGAAAGGGTCCTCCCAGGAAACACTCCTCGACTTGGGGATTGATCTACCCAATAGGACACCATGACAACCCTCCCATACTAAATTTGGCAAGTTGTATAAGGTCTTTGAGCATTTGTTTATTTTGAAAAGGGGGGATTTGATGCACATGTTTGGGTTGTTATTTTATTAAATATGGCTTACTTGGCATTATACATGTGACTTGTAGACACTTGTGTTACACATGATTTTGGTCACTCTGGTGATGTCTCTACTAGTGATGTATTCAAGCTCCCACAAGGACCTTTTGTCTGAGAAAAGTGACTGTTGTCTTCTTCCAAAAACACATTTTTAAGATGAGTTCCCAGGCTGCCTATATTACAGGGTGCGAAAATCCTCCATTCTCGCAGGCAACCCACACTTGGAGTGAAAACTGTTCGCGATCTACTCTATAGATAGGGTGCGAACCTGTTTTTAAGCTTGAAAAGGAGAAGAGGTCACGAAAGTTCTAGAAGGGGATCTTCTAGAAAATGAGCTAGCATTCGCATGGTTGGCATCCTACTGACTTCTCAGATTTAGTGGGATCATCCTCATCCATGTAACCATCTCTCCTTCTCCTATATATTGAAAGGTTTCTCATGGAAAAGGTTAAGCAAGATCGAATGAAGAATTGGTGAAAGAATTGTGTGAAGGACCCTGCTCAGATAGAAGCTTGGAGACTCTTTTTGGTCTATCAAGTTGCATTGGATGTTCTTCATGAAAAGATAGAGAAAGTGTGTGTGTTGGAACCAAGGGTCACTGAAAGGAAGCTTGTGACATCAAGGCGATCCGGTTGTATCTTCTACTTTCAATTAATATAATACAACGACATGTCCCTTTCCCATAAAATTACTCTTATTTTATTGCATAACTCCTTGATCATATGCATAGGTTGACATTGAATATACTTTTCTATCTTCACTTTGGTTGGTTTCTGTTGTCTTGGACTTGATTTCACAAGAGCACCAGAGTGAAGCGGGAATAACAGATACCTAAGGAAGTGATATAAAGGTATGCCACTCATTCCTTCTTGTTAGTAGATTCAATGACTACAACTTAGGGAAAGAGTCATGTCCTGTCTTGTTTTTTTCTAGATCCAGGTAGATCTAGGGAGATCTGTTAGTGTCCGCACCTACCGATTTATCCGATAACAAAATTGGCGACTCCACTGGGGATACAACCCATTTTAGTGGTTTTTTCTTGGCCATTTTCTCTTAACCTGTCATTTTTCATTCCCAATCAATCTTTGAGTCCTAAGGAGACCCTTACAGACTCCCTGGATCCAGAAGTTCCCTCAGAAATTTTGTCTTTTTTCCAAAATTTTCTTGATTACAGACCTTCTCGCACTGTACCTTTCTGTAGCCTGCGAGAATCACTGAAGTTCGCACCCTAGTTTTCAGTTCAATGCGAGCTTCTCGCAGTCTGCCTGTGTCTAGCCTACGAGAATCCTTGATTCTCACACTGTACCCCACTACCAGCCCGCGAACTCACTTGTGAAAATTTTGGATTAAGTCTTTTGTTTCCTCAGATGCCCAGATTTGTTTGTGTGTCTAGGAAGAAATTCTTTGGCCAGTGATTGAATGTTTCTTAACTTCAAATCTTGTGAATGATTAGTTTTCGGAAATCTAAAGGTCTTCTTGATCATTTTTTCTCAATTTTTATCTCTTGAACTTTTCTTGACAAGGGTATAATCTCTGGTTTTGGAATTCGAGTGCTTGTTTGGTCGGGAGCCTTTGATTGGATTAAAATTTGAGATTAATTGTCCTTTTCAATTGTTTATTACTTGGAAAATTCTTACCCGTGTGCATTTGAAGAGACTGGTCTTATAAATTTGTTATTTTTATCTTCATTGAAAGAACTATTTGGGTGTTTGTTGTGTATTTATTTTTCGTTGGTTGCTTGTTTTTTCTTAGTTCCATCCATGTTGTTTGGTTTCTAATAAAAAATTAAAGACATTTTCTTTTTTAAGCACCCTTGTATTCAAAAAATATTGGCATTCAAATATTGAAAGACAACGAATAGGTAATTTTCATTGTTCATGATTGTTTGATATTACATTTCAGAGAAGATCATACATTGTAGTTCGTATTGTTCTAGAAAAATCCTATTTCCCTCCTGTAAATAGGATTCATCGAACAAAAAATTTGTATCATTCATCCTTATTTACGCATTGTTGGGTCAGAGTCTCACACAACATCAGTTTCATTTCCGCCTCCTTTTTGTGTAACAACAACCTTTAATAATATTGCGCAACTTTAAAATTCAACTAGTAATTTTTTCTAGGGCTCTTTTACACCAACATTAGCTAAGCTAGAGCTTTGGAATAGGCAGTGAGACACACTCTCCAAAGAACAAAACACATAATAGCATCTTGTGATAAGGAGTGTCAAATTCCATTTGCAGCATTTTTTCCTGGGAAGCCCTTCTCACATAAGGGTCAAACCTAAGGTCGCATCGATATTGACAGAGTTACTCACCCTGCTTTGTTGATATCGATGTAGAGATTGCATGTATTACGGGGGTCACTTGAAGGTATACCCACAATGATGAGTGGAAGCCTCTCAAGTTGATTTCGGGCTAGATACCCTACCCTTGCGTGTGGATCAGACCATCGACTGTTCGCCCAGGCATCATTGTTGTTGGTGGTAACCTTAGTAGCCTACCTTCTTAGGGTCTTACACAAGGTGACTATGAAGGGGTAAGTCTTCATGGTACCTGGAATCGACGTTGGCCAGACTCAATTGGGCTTCTTGGAGGGTATACCCACGATTATGTGTGGGATCTTTCACCAAGGCGTAAGTCCGTTAAGTAGGTCATCAACGTAACTTTTCCACCCTAGCCCAGCCACTTCTTGTCTCGTTGTCGCGACGTTGGATTTCATCACAAACTAGTGACTTCGGAATTGGAACGTGTTGTTTTCTTGGGTTTGCTTCCTAGATTTTACTAGCGCATGATGTTTGTTTACCCAAGTTGGCCATAGAATTTCTTTCGTAAGATTCTAACTCGATCACAATTGATCCTCCACGTCGTTCATGTAGAATGCAAGGCTTACCCCCAGAAGATCTGGAAGGTTCTCAACCCTTGCCTACCAACTCACCGGAGGGCTATCCTCAATAGAGTGAAGTCCAAGACGTTGCCACTCCACAAGTGGAAAGAACTAACTCTCTAGAACGGTTCCAAATTACCAATTCTCGAGAGGACTTCTGAATTCCCCCCGACTCCAGGAAACGTATTGTGCGAGTGAATTCTTCCAGAGATATAGTTGTTCAGTCTTCTGGATCGCCAACCGGACCTTTCATAGGACATGAGGGTCAAGATCCTTTTTGGACTACTGGCATTTTTAGACAAGATCTCTTTAACTCAGGAGCGGGCATTGATATCATTGTCGCACTCGAGCTGCTCGAAACATCTGATCCAGACGCGATACCTTTTACTACTGCCTATTATTTTCCTAGTACAGACACTCTACCAGCTGACCACATCTTGACCATCCCTCTACAAACAGTCCATTAAACAATGGTCCCAGATACTATGAGTCCTCACATCGGGATTAGAGTGGCTAGGCAAGCCCCCATTGCCACACCGCTTTTGCCTAGATTCACCCCAACCCTTCCGCCCAGATATCATGTGTTGAATGCTTCTATTCACGCTCCTACACAAATCACATCCAGGACTCCTAGCGTTTCCACTCCTTCTAAGCACCATCTCGTTCCCAGTTTCATTCCGACAATTCCTCCACCCCCTTTCAGAGGACCTCTTCCATCCTCTATTGGAGGCACTGATCCTAGTGGCACCATCCCACCTTTCACACCTAATTACCAGATTCTTGTTGGTGAACAATTTCACCAAGGAGACCAAACCCAATCCCCTTTTGCAAGACAAATCCCAATTGGGACGCAATCCCTGATTGAAGGGAAACCCCCACCGACCCCACCCTATGGAAAAAAAATACCTCCATCCTTGGCCCAGTATTGGAATTATCCTATTCAACATAATCGTCACTCGACTGGGGGGCAACAACCTCAAGCTAGCTCCAACATACCCCCTAGTATAGGCCAACCCTATCCAGGTACGTCTAATCCTATTTGGGGATTGAATGCTCTACCCCATGCCCATTTTCAAGGGTACAACCCTATCAATTACTTGCCTCCACACCAACAACCGAATTTGCCTAGATCTTCGCATTATATGCAAACTACTTATGGTCCTACAGGTTTACCGACGGGACTCCCTCCCCAAAGTCACCAGTACCTGCATGTGAATAGACAGTTACCTTTCTTAGCCACCCTAGACCTCCCGGATCTGTCGATAATTTAAATGATCCAATCCTTCACTCTCCTCAATGGCCCGCCATACCAGCCAAACTACCATCCGACATCCCCAAATTCAATGGTAAACCGGGAGAGGACCCAAACAATCATGTAATGACTTTTCACCTTTGGTTCTCATCCAACTCCTTGATGGATGACTCTATTCGTTTACACCTTTTTCAACGAACCCTCACCGGTTCCACCGCAAAGTGGTATATAGAATTACCACGAGGCTTCTTCATTGACTTCAACACCCTTGCTATGGCTTTCCTCACCCACTACCAGTTATCGATTTGCTACGAAACGAGAACTAAGATTTTGAGTTCTTTCAAACAAGCCAAAGCCACTCATATCGCTGATCACATTCATTAGTGGCGATGGAGATGATGTCTCATTAAACTTGAACTTCCCGATCAATTGCTAGTAGAGTGGTTCACCAAATCATTCGTGAACGACATTGCTTGTGACATCACCATGGGTGGAGTTGTCACAGAAGAACATGCAATCAATCGTGCCCAATACCTAGACCTCGTTTACTCACAAATGGGTACTCTTTACAACTTACTCCCTGACGCACCTCGTCCTTCTACTACTTCAACCACTCCTGTTGCTTCTCATGCAGCTGACGGTGTGATTGGCACTTTTCATGCCCAACCGCATTTCGTCCAAACCTCTAGCAACAACCCCAAAACCATTTCTTCTAATGTTCAAAATGCTCCGTCTCCTACCCCTCCCACTGGCAAGACTTCTAAGGTAAACTCTGTTTAATCTACCCCCGCCGGAAAAAATAAATCCAAAAAAGGAAAGGGTAAGAAAAAGGAGGATAAAAATAATCTGCAAACTGAGAAAACCAAAACACCACTTGTTGATGATAAGGATAAGCGCAAACCCTGATACCCTTGTCTTATCTATGATGATGATCACTACACTAAGGATTGTCCAAGACGAGTTGAGGTTACTAAGTTCCTTCAAGGGACCCCAAAACCACACACTCCAGCCGTATTTTCACAACCTTTCCCTTCTCAATAATAGGCCCAATTGGTCATTCATGACCAACCTTCCCCTCCAATGCATCCTATGTCTTAATGTGTATAGGTGATTCAAATAAGAATGAAATCACACTTACTACTCGAGCCAAATATTATTCTTCCTCCAAAGAGAATATTGATGTAATACCTCCTTCGTTGGTCCAACCATATCACACGACTCCACCTACCAATGGTCCTCTTCATCTCGAACGACCGAGCCTAGATACAGTCCTTCGCCCTCCTCCAAAGGGTGTTGTTCGAAAATTGGCTTTCAATCCTCTTGCACGTGCCACCCAAAACTACAATATTGTCAAAGATCTAGCCCAAGTACCATCCGCGATGTCAGCCCTCGAAGTCCTTCAGAGTTGTCGTGTACAACGGAAGGCACTGTTGAAAGCTATTGGTGGAATCGACCCTACAGATACNTTACTTGGAAGATCACATTCCAAGGTTACCCCCTCAACTCGCATTCCAAATACAAGTTATTGTCTCCGACAAAAACATTTGTAGAACAGTTATTGATGAGGGTGCCTCGACGTGTGTCATGTCTATTACTTGCTGGAAAGCCATCGACTCTCCTCCTTTGACTAAAACCCACAACACGCTCAAAGCCTTCAATGGCTCTGGTTTTAAGCCTTATAGTGTCCTCCCTTCATTTCCTATTACATTAGAAGGAAAAATGGTCAATGTTGAAGTGGAGGTCTTTGACGCTCCTCTCGATTACAACCTTCTACTTGGCCGTAGCTGGATCAATTCCATGTGCACAGTTGTGTCCACTCTTTTTCGTGTCATGCATTTCCCACATCACGGAAAAGTAGTTACCGTAGACCAATTGGCCTTCTTTCACTCCGATGCATGTACCAAAAATGTACCGTTCATTGCAAAAACCCCCATGGATACGAGAACGTCGGTGTGGGTCTTCTTAAAGATTCCTCGTTGATGGGTACTTTCCCCATCCCACCACTCGATGTTCCACATCCATTTGTCACCTCGATAAACATGATCTACACCTCTGTTCACGGAACACCTGCATCTTATGACCCATGGATGGTACCCAACCTCGACGATCATCTTCGTTATGGCAACGAAATGCCTTTGAGTCCGGTTGAATCCGCTTATCAAGACATTCAATCAGCAAACCCTTCTACCACCTCTCTTGGTGATTTATCTCTAGATCCATTCCGCATCATTTTTCCTATGGATGAGATGATTATGTCTGTTATGTCCATGGAAGACACCCCTTAGGATGATGGACATCATCATTCCATCCTCTTCCTGGAACAATACACCATCGAGGGTTACCAAAGGATCTCAACCCCGTTGATCGTTGTCGTAATTACCACCATTCCCGAGTCTACACATGATCTTTTCTACGAAGGGAACTTAAGTAACATCTCACCCACCCTCCCCCTCGACATATCCATAAAACTTGGAATTGTCGAAAATGTGCATATCAGAGCTTCATGTTCCCATGACAAAGTTGTCACCTACAAGTATCTTTTTCAAGAATTTCTTCATGTCTTCACATGGAGCTATGAAGAAATGTCGGGTATTGATCCTGACATTATGGTACATGAAATTAAGACATACCTGGGTGCTAAACCCATCCGGAAATGACTTCGTCTAGTCCACCCACGTAAAGTAGCCACTATCAAGCTTGAATTTGAGAAACTTCTTAAGGTTGGCTTCATTTAGCCAGTGGCTCTAATTGACTAGGTTTCCAATCTTGTTTTGATTGACAAGAAACAAGGCACAATCCATGTGTGCGTTGATTATAGGGACATTAATAAAGATTTTCCTAAAGACAACTTTCCTACCCCCTTCGTTGACCAGATCGTCAACGATTGTTCCAGAAGTGAAATCTTCTCTCTGATGGATGGTTTCTCCGGATATAACCAAATCAATATCGTACCCACGAACCAACACAAGACCACTTTTATTTGTCCTTGGGGCACTTTCCCCTATCAGAAACTTCCATTCGGTTTAAAGAATGTTGGTGCAACTTTTCAACGTGCTATGTCTTATGCCTTTCATGATATAAAGCACATCGTGCATCAATATCTAGATGACTTACCCGCTCATTCCATGCACTGTGTAGATCATCCAATACACCTTCCCGCCATTTTCCTTCGATGTCAGTTTAACCACATACGCTTGAATCCCCACAAATGTACTTTTTGCGTAGAATCCGATCGACTTCTGGGCTTTATTGTTTCATGTCAAGGGATAAGAGTAGATCCTTTGAAGGTTGAGGCGATTCTCAATCTTCCTCCTCCTTCCTCACTTCGCCAGTTACAAATTTTGCAAGGGAAAGCAAACTTTCTCCGTCGTTTCATCCCGAACTACGCTGAGCTAACTCTTGTATTTACGCGACTGCTCAAGAAAGGTTTTGAGTTCGTATGGGATACCACTTCCAACAAATCTTTTGAAGCTTTGAAACTGTCTTTGACACGTACCCCTCTACTCTTCCCACCTGATTACAGTCGGGATTATTTCCTTTACCTCGCAGCCTCAGACTATACCATCGCTATGGTTCTCGTCCAGGAGGATAATTCTCATGACGAACATGTCATCTATTACTTGAGTCGGAGTCTCATGACTACCAAAACCAAGTATTTACATGTTGAAAAAATGGCCTTGGCAGCCGTCCAAGCTATCCAAGGTTTCCAACACTATATCCTTTCTCGCAAGACTACGATAATTTCTAACTGCAACTGTATGCAGCACATTCTTACACGCCAATTGCTAGGGGGGAAATACTCCAAATGGATCATAATACTCTAGAAGTTTGACTTAGAATTCGAACGCGCTAAGTCCAAGAAATCTTTGGTGTTTTCTGAGTTGATATGCGACCTTCCCTGCTCTGAGATGGAAAATGTAGCAGCAGATTCATTACCCGATGAATAACTTTTCCTGATTTGTTCCGATGACCTTTGGTATGGAGATATCATCATATATCTCCAGACCCAGACTTTCCGGCCCAATTTGTCTAGCACTGACCACCGTCGAATACGCTACCAAGCACATCAGTATATTATCATCGGTGATACTCTTTATCATCATGGGATTGACTTCGTTTTTCGATGCTTCCTCACATTTGACGAAGCTGAGAAAGCCCCGAATGACTCCCATTATGGAGCCTGAGGTGCCACATGTTTGGGTATGCTACTACCCAGAAGATTTTACGAGCGGGGTATTTTTGGCCTTCTTTATTTAACGATTGTATAATTGTCATCCAAAAATGCCATGCTTTCCAAACCTACAACAATAAAATACGATCACACCCTTCTCCTCTACACCCTATGGTCTCCGTTGGTCCTTTGCCGAAATGGGGTATCGATTTCATGACATGTCACCCTCACTCGGTCGGGGGGCATGGATACATTATTTTAGCCATAGATTATTTTATGAAATGGGTCGAGGCGATGCCAACATTTGACAATATCGGAAGGACTACAATATTATTTATATTCAATCACATAATTTCTCAGTTTGGTGTTCCTCAAGATATCGTTACTGACCACGGTAGCCACTTTAGAATCATGATGTTCGAACTCACTAAAAATTTGGGTCTTCGGCATGAAAACTCAACACCCTATTACCCACAAGCCAATGGCCAAGTTGAAGCAATAAACAAAATCCTCATTACCATGCTTTGACGAGTGATAGGGATTCACAAAACGAGTTGGCACACAATGTTGTTTTCAGTATTGTGGGGATACTGGACATCCCTTAAGTCTTCTACCGGGTTTACACCATTCCAGTTAGTCTATGGTCTAGAATCCATTTTGTCGATTGAATGTGAGATACCCTCCTTAAAAATGGTCGTCAAACTTCTCCCGAACACTTCTGTCGAAGAAGAACGTCTGTTGTATCTTATGCAATTAGACGAAACTTGTCATGATGCCACCCTTGTTATAGAAGCCCAGAAGAAACGTGTCAAATCTCAATATGAAAAACATGTCAGGCCATGCGTTTTCTCCGAAGGTGATCTGGTTCTCCTTTACGAACAAGATTGGGATATGCTAGGAGCCGAAAATTTTGAAGCTATGTGGCGAGGTCCTTATATCGTCAGACGAGTTTTGGAGAAAGGATCTTACAAGTTGGTGGACTACGACGGTATCCCTTTGAGTGAACCCAGAAATGGGTTGTTCTTAAAGAAGTACTATTCTTAAGATCACCTGTGCATGAGTGCTTGTATTTTATTGTATCATACTTTTTGTGTGATTTTTCGTTATTTGGTCTCTGCCCTCGATCGCTTATCTTACGTTGTGCTTGGTTTCCAGATGTCAGAGTCTTCGTCACCCCACATTGGCTTCTTCGATGGCGCTAGTCATAGTACTCAGAACCTTGCTTCTACTGCATGGGCAATTTACACACCTACAAATGAACTTATCAGTCTGCGAGGTGTGTGCCTCGGTCGTGCGACCAATAATATTGCAGAATATAGCATCATCATTGAATTGTTGATTGATGCTATTTCGCTTGGTATATGCCATCTGGTTATATGACTCAATTCGCAGCTAGTAGTACTACAGCTAAGTAATGTCTATGTTATTCGAAGTCCTACTTTATTATGGGTATATTTACGAATTCGCCTCTTGGAATCTTATTTTGATTATATCGAATATCAACACATTCCTAGATGTCTAAATACATTGACTGATGCTTTAGCTAACTATGTGTTAGACAGAAATTTGGGACATTTATAAACCAATCACACATTACATGTATAATACAATACAAAATAACCCGGTAGAAGCCATATATATGTATATAACGATCAAAAATTTTTTACAAAAAGTTTTTGTCCAAGGATCGAAATCTCAAAAATACGAAGCCCATAGCTTCTACAAAATAACATCACAGATGACGCTCACAATAACACACAACTGCTCGGGCCACCCTACGAAGCAGTCGATTGAGAGACTCGGACACGCCCACAGTATGGCACTGGTAACGTCTCAGGATCTCCCCAATAGCAATATCCAGGACGTCTATGGTCAACCCCTCTAAGTTGTGCTCCACTGCCTTGTATTCTTCGGCATCTCATCTCACCACTGGAGCCACTTCTACTTTCCGTTGAATAGGAGACGTTCCTGGAGGTCGATATGGCCCCACATCTGTGTCATCAAAAATAAATTTTTTGATTAGTTCTTGGATAAACACAAAAACATTTCATATGATAAAATTTGCAAAAAAATTTAAAAAGAACAAAATGTGTACTTCTTACCGAAGTCACCCCACTGAGCATCCTCAGGTAAGGCCAAATCCGGATCTCCTCAAAAATCCAAACCAGTGTATGCGTAGTCGTCGATCATCAACATCTAGCGCCTCAACCAATCAAAAATGAATCATTATTCTTGATTATGGGCCCTGCTACATGTCGATCCATGAGGTTGCACCACCTCAACATCCTCAGATCCTATGGGGCCGATAAACCCCAATCAACCTGTATTCGCAGCAGTGGGGCCCTCTCGAGGAAGAATGACACAAAAAGTGATCCGTACCCAAACTATTTCAAATCACCCTTTCTGCACTTCGTCAATTATCTCTTCATACTGCGGAGAACTACATCCGACCAGTTGAAGACCAGAGGCTCTGTGCACTCTATGGCGTATTGGAAATAGCTCTAGAGAGCCATGTGCGGAGAAGCGCTCCCTGCGAAGCATGCAATAGTAAACAAGATGGTCCGCAGGGTCAAATATTGAACCCCCCAAATAGAAACCTTACCCTTGCTTCTCTCTTCCTTGAGAACACAATACTGGCGACAATACTCACTCATAGGGAGGTTGCCTCCTCTACCGCCGGTCAAAGTAGCATGGTATCCGCAACGTGACAACCCCGTTATAAAATAGATATCCTCGATATCTAGGGTCAACGTATGGACTCCCACGTGAAATAACTATTGGTCCACGTCCCACATGTAGACCAGGTATTCCAACAATCTAAGTTGGGATCTCATGCCCGGAATCCTGAATAATTTCAATAGCCCACAGTCCCGGAGGGCAACGACTATACCAGGGTCATTCCTGGTAATAACATCATCCTCCTCATGTTCCCTTTCTCTCCATTCCAACATTGTGATGATCAAACACCAGCAAAAGAGCCATTAGAGTGGAGTCAACAACTTGTTTTAAACTCTTGCATAATTTTTATTGAGCAAAACCTTACTTCAAAATCCATTTTTCGGCCCCCGCAGGTGGCCCTTTTGCACAGTGCAAGATTCTCGCAGGTTCCCTGAAGGCCACCTGTGAGAATCTTATATTCTCACAGGTCCCGCAAGGTCCACCTGGGAGAACGCTTGAGCGTATGGTCCAACCCTAAAATGGACTTAAAACCCAAAAAAGTCCCAATAAAAACTAAAAATAAACCATGGAAAAGTTGAAGGATCAAGAGCTTACCTCATTGGCTGAAATGGTTCGTTGAATGATCGCTTGTGCCTCCTGCAATCAAGCAAATAAATTTGGGGGAAAATGAGGTATGTTGGACAAGTTTTTGGCAAAATCACAATGAAATGGTAAAAAACCCTTTTTACCCATATTTATTCACTTTTTACTATTTTTTATTGATTTTTTATATTATTTTTATTATTTTTCTTATAAAACCTAATGCCCTAATAGCCTTGTGAGTATGGTTTTTTGTATATATAGCAACTTCGAAATCTGAACGAGGGGATATGGGTTTTTTTTCTTTTGTCGCATGTACGACTACTTTTTTAGGGTTTTTTAGAAAAAACCTCGAGCTTAGTCTTCGTTCGTTCTCATGCTCAAAAATATATGAGAACGTAACCGAGTATACTTTTTCTCGTCTTTTCGTACTTGTTATGGTAACACGAAAATGACGAACCTAAGGGAGTATCCTTTAATCTCTTTTCACGCTCCATAAAAACAAAAAAAATGTCAAGCGATCTCATTCTCTTCACGCTCGTTAAAGTATCTGAAGAAAACGTTCGACGGGCGATAGTTTATCACTTTTTCGATCTCATCGAACTTATTTACGAAAAAGGAACTGGGAGAGTTATCTTTAAGTGTTTTTCAGACTCTCAAAACATGGAAAACTCCCGAGTTTTCTTTCTTTGGACTCATAAAACAAACATCGAAAAGCCCATATGGGACCGGGCCACTCCTTTCTAGGATTCGTTAAATATACTCTGAGGGACTCATTCGAAGGATGAGCTTACATCGACAAGCATATTTTATCCTCCTCAAGCTTGTGTAAAAATAAAGAGGTACTTGCTAGACATGGTGGGGAAAATTTTGGGAAAGGGATGTGTTTTCGTATTCATATTAATGGCAGTAAGCGTCACTCTTGAACATGACACCCCCTATTCGTCATTTGAATCCGGGTTGGGAAATCCATTTGTCTCTCGTTTGACTTGCTACAAGGTAATATCTTGGGTCGTCTTTGAGTCAGTGCTGCAAGGTCCTTGGTCATGTCATTCATATGTTCAAGAGAAGTTCAAATGAGCCCTCTATTGAGTCGACCATCTGCAGTTGTTCATTCTTACTATGTCAGCCTTCCCTGTGTCCATTTCGATCTGTCTTCATACTTTGTTTCATCCTCAAAATCTGTTAATTATTTCATGACATTGATGGGGGATACGTCAAGGCCCTCTTGTGATGATTCTTGTTCCGTTGACTCCAACTCATTATCCGGAAATAAGACTTAGAAATCATTTAGTACATTGGAACCTGCATGCCTTAATGGCAGGTCTCTTCGCTTTCTACAGAGGTTTCACATCATCGATCCCCGATTGAGAGATTCTGTCGAGTGCTCGACCTCAGCTCATTCATTTGCATTTGTTTGGATTTTACTTTGGTACCTTGGGATTCATCGACATCAATGGTGATTTCCCTTGCACTTGTTAACGGTTTTCATGAATGACTGGTAATCAAGTGGTTTCTACCATGTTCAACTTCAACACATGTAATCACAAGGCTAGATTCGTACTTTCTGGTGATGGGATTGAAGACCCTAGGTCTCATCTTTTTTATCCAGGCTGCGATGGAGTATGTATGATTTGTATCGGCACATAGATCCACTTTGTATGTCATGAGGCTATGTTGTAATTCAAGTCTTCTCACATAGATCCACAGTGTATTCCTAGTGGCTATGTAGCATTTTTGACGACATGGATCCACAGTATATGATTGGTGGCCATGACTTACGTTTATGTTTCCATTCATTTGTGATATGAGCATGGGAATGCCTACCTCAGAACTGGTATTGTATTCTGCAGATGCTTGGTTGTTTACAGGTTTCCGATTAGGTGCGCTCCTTGTTTCTGACACACACACGCATTTTACAAAGTATTTCGGCTGTCACAAGTTCTGGCCTCATAATTTGGGGGGCATTTTGTTACACATGATTTTGGTCACTCTGGTGATGTCTCTACTAGTGATGTATTCAAGCTCCCACAAGGACTTTTTGCCTAAGAAAAGTGACTGTTGTCTTCTTCCAAAAACATAATTTTAAGATGAGTTCGCAGACTGCCTATATTACAAGGTGCAAAAATCCTCCATTTTGGTAGGCAACCCACACTTGGGGTGCGACCTATTCGCAGTTTTCTCTATAGATAGGGTGTGAACTTGTTTTTAATCTTGAAAAGGAGAAGAGGTCATGAAGGTTCTAGAAGGGAATCTTCTAGAAAATGAGTTGGCATTTGCATGGTTGGCATCCTACTGACTTCTCAGATTTAGTAGGATCATCCTCATCCATGTAACCATCTCTCCTTCTCCTATATATTGAAAGGTTTCTCATGGAAAAGGTTAAGCAAGATCGAATGAAGAATTGGTGAAAGAATTGTGTGAAGAACCCTGCTCAGATAGAAGCTTGGCGACTCTTTTTGGTCTATCAAGTTGCATTGGATATTCTTCATGCAAAGATAGAGAAAGTGTGTGTGTTGGAACCAAGGTTCACTGAAAGGAATCTTGCGACATCAAGGTGATCCGGTTGTATCTTATACTTTCAATTAATATAATACAACGGCATGTCCCTTTCCCATAAAATTTCTCTTATTTTATTGCATAACTCCTTGATCATATGCATAGGTTGACATTGAATATACATTGCCATCTTCACTTTGGTTGGTTTGTGTTGTCTTGGACCTGATTTCACAAGAGCACCAGAGTGAAGCGGGAACAACAGAGACCTAAGGAAGTGATATAAAGGTATGTCATTCATTCCTTCTTGTTAGTAGATTCAATGACTACAACTTAGGCAAAGAGTCGTGTCATGTCCTGTTTTGTTCTAGATCCAGGTGGATCTAGGGAGATATGTTAGTGTCCGCACCTACCGATTTATCCGATAACAACTTGGAGAGTGTACTTGCTTGTCTTTGCAGGGCCTTGTGAGTTGAAATCTTGTTCATGGAGGCACAAGGTTACTTGGACCTTCATAGGGGCATGAATCCTAGAGGTTGGATGATGTGCCCCCTCTCATTGCATGCTTGGGAGGATTAATGTTTCCTTCAGAGGAATTTTCACACAACGAGATGATCACATTGTATCCCCTTGCACTTCAACATTGTCCTTTGGAGGCCTAAAACATCACCTTCTATGCCCTAGACGTCACATGGAGGCTAGGGTTTTCATGGGGTTTTCATGGTTTGATAGTGATGTCATGTGGTTTGATGGATAGATAGTCAAATGGATTGCACTAGAGCACTTGATGGAAAGGCATGTGGCCTTTGGAGGCCAAATGATCTTCATCAAGAAGCAAAACGTCTCTCTTGGATATGTAATGTCACCCTTTAGGGCATGACATCACCCTTTCTAAAGGGCTATTTTATGTAATTTTGTAATTTTAAGTTGTAAAGAGAAAATAGAGAAGGTCGGCCTCTTTAATTTGTTGTTGACTTTTTGAAAAGTGGAAAAATTGGTTTAAGTGACCTTGTATAAATAAAGGTCACCTTCATTTCATTTTATCATAACTCTCACTTGAGAATTACATACTCATTAGCTGAAATTTTCATCCTACTTGGGCAATGCGCACTATCTCTCTCTTTATTCTTTTTGGATGCTTTCAATTGTCTATTGGAGGTAAAGGATAGGTGCTATATCTTGATGCTTGTCTCTTTGCAATTGTGATGGAATATTCTTGATAAAGAAGGGCTTTTCATGTTATTTCTTGGAATTGGAAAGGAATTTTCTGCATATTGTGTTGTTTCTTCTTGTTTCAAGGTTAATTTGTCTAAATATTTGGAGGAGTATAAGGGAATACACCCTCCATCAAGATCCATCTTTATTGTCATTGAAAGAGCTATTTTTCAAAGGTTGTTCCAAGGAGTAAAAGGGTTTACACCCTTGGAGAATTACCTTGCTAAGGTTAGTTTTCCCTAGGGAGTAAAAAGTCTTACAACCCTAGAGAAGTAACAAACCCTATATTATACACAGAAGACTCCATTAACCCAATTGATAAGGCACTAATATATTTGCATTGGAGATTGTATATTCATGCATTGATATACATGAATTTTCAAGATATTGTAATTGTTTAAGTTGAATCTAATTATACATGCTGAAAGCTTTCTTATGCCTTAGGGACATCTTGATTGGAAAATTAATTCTCATTGTTGTTATAAATTCATGCTATATCCACTAGGGTTGCAACAAACTTATTTGTATATCTTGGTTTACTCACTATTCTACCACTAAATTTTACTCGCAAGCTACCATAACTAATCTACTAGTTGTTAGCTATCTTTTGGGTGGATAGTTTGTTAATTTTGGTGGCTAGAATTTGTTGTTGTAGCAATTATGTGCTATGACCTTTAGGTTGTTACAAAATTTGTTGATAACATTGCATAATATCCCCCTAATCACCATCAAAATCTTGCTTTAATCATGGGAAGTTTAACTAGTCATTGCCAACTTTGTTTCCAACATCTTGTACTTGATTTTTGGTGGTTAAATTTGCAGCTCTTATTATCAATTGTTGCTGATATATATTTCCATACTGCTGCAATTTGGGACAACAAGGTTCCTTGTTGAATACCCCTTGGTTTTGAAGCATCTATTGTTATATATTGTCTTGTTTTGGGCAGGGATAACATTGTTTTGAAGGCACATCGTTCTTGGCAACCATTTCCCTTCTCATGAGACTCTTTTCCAAGCTTCATCTCTGTTATAGCAAGATTTTCCTCACCCCATGCAACTTGCTCAGAAGGCCTTTCCCATTTCCCTATGCAGACTTGAAGTCCCTTTTGCAATTCCCAGAGCTAAAAATAATATTTTTCCATATATGCGCGCCCTAACAACTATACAACATGCGTGTATGTAGGTTGCACCACTAGATCCAGCACACATCAGGTTTTGTGTCCAAAATTAAAAATGGTGTCAAGTTTCCATGTCACGTCATGAGATCCATGATCCTTAACCTTCCATATACTAGAAATGTTCCGACTCGGCCCTTCAGTTCCATTTGAAGGATATAAATGGGCCATATCCAAGCCCTGGAGGAGAGGAGAATAATTCAACTTTGAGAGCAAAGTTACTCTGGAGAAATTATTCAGTTCATATTGAGCCTGCATCCCTTTGTCCTTTTAAGCCTAAACACATTGTTCATCCCCTAATCTCTACCCTCTTTGATGGATAACCTCATTGTCTCTCTTCTATGATCTTGATTTTGGTGGAGGATTGAAGTGGTGGAGACCTAGCTGGAAGGGACTTAGTTTCTCGGTTCCGAGACATGCCAACACTGAAGTTTGTCATTCATACACTTTTGTGATCATATTTTAATAGAAATACTCTTTTCTCATCCAATTAATGTCTTGCAAATATTTGAATTGTTATTCCATGGGCATGTTTGTTATGAATATTGATGGATTATGCTATCATATGTGATAACTTTATATATTATCACCATATGCTTGCGTATCTTGGTTGTTGAGGACAAGTTGCAGGTATACAACTTTGATTCGAGTGCTCAACGGTGGTCTTCTTTGAACGTCTGGATGAGGTAGGTTCTTTATGTTGTCTTGTTAGCATCTTTGTTTATATAGAATACTTGAGATTAGAGTTGTTTTTTGCAGTCATTCCGTCTATTATGGTTTACCCAATTCCATAGAGTGATTTTCCTCGTAACAGAATTGGCGACCATACTAGGGATATAATCTTCTTTTCAGGGTTTGGAGTGTTTTCTCCTTAGATTTCTCTCTATTAGCTTGAGTTTCCTTGTCGTATGATTGCTTGACGACCTATTTTTATTTTGAGTCTACATTTCTTGGCCTTATCCTTAACCTGATAGTGTTTTGATACACATACACGGTTTTTCCCTTGACAGACGTGTACATATGTGATTTTTCATTCTATAGGGCGTGTACATGCGTGGTTTTTTCCTAGACAATCCCGTACATCATTCGTGTTTTCTTGATTACTGAGTTTGATGTTTGTTAGGTAAGTTTTGATGGTTGCTGAGTCTTCTTGGGTCTCTGTCATGACTGTTAACTTCTTGCAGAGTGATAGGAAACCTTTCTTTGGTTGAATTTTCAAGCGGTTTTTCTTTCTCATCATATTTTTCATTGGTTGTCCTTGCATCTTGGGCTGGGTGCTTCCTTCTTGATATCCTAATTGGTTTGTCTATTTCTGCTTATAGTAGGGTCTATATATCAAGTTGTTGTTCATTCCTTGCATTTTCATTTCTTTATATTGAAAATACAAAAAAAATATACATTTTGCGTTATGCCATTTGATATTTTGGGTTCTTATTATTGATCCTGATATGTGTATAGAAATATTGCATCTTATTTGAAATTGCAGAGTTGAATTGAAAGTTGCATTTTTTAAAAGCTTATCATTTGTTGAGAATTAAAGTTAGGACTTTGCATTATATTCATTTTCATTTATTTTACTTTTTGAGTCATAACATCATCAGTTTCACGACCACATATTTTGAGTAAACAAAGCCACTAAAAGTAACACTGATAAATTTAAAATTGATTAGAAATGATTTTATGTTTCAGGGTGCACAAACTAGCTTAAGATATAAATCCTTGGAATAGGATTTTGTGAGTAAACTTCTCCAAGGCTATTAAACTCAACATATGTGTCTGATTAAGGGAGTGTTGAAATCCATTGTATAATTGGTGACGTCAGGAGGCTCCGCTCACACCAGAGTTAAGCACGAGGTCGCACGAAGTTGGTTGCAGAGATATCCCTCCAATACCTTCTTAGCGTCAGAGATATTTAAGGGGATCTATTCGTATTTGAGGGAATTGCTAGAGCCTTTACTTCTGTGAGAGGCGGTGCTTTCAATATTCCAAGCTTTGTTACCCTACCGATACGGTGGACCTGACTTACGTTTGTTCACCTGCGCATTAGTTATATCACAGTGGCTTTAGTTGCTTCACATAAGTAGCCACATAGGTTACTTGCAAGGGTTATTCTGTAGGTACCCTGAGTCAAATAAGGTTTAGACAACACACAACCTTTATGGAGGATTACCTCTCTGGGGGGATCTGACCGACTGCGTTGTTAAGCCCACGAGGACCCTTATAATTGATTATGATACCTCTGATATATTTAAGGGAGTCTCAGGCCCCTCTTGGGCGAGGCATACTTAATTTAGTGAGGGATGCCCCTTTTAGCCACTTTATCCTGTCTGTGTGCATATTGGCATTTTTGTTTACTTTGGTGTACTCTTTGATTGTTAGTTAGCCTTAGGATTTGTTTTTGTATTTCAAGTCTTGAGTCATCATGGATCCAGACCCGCTCCCTCGCAGGGCTCGTCGTTTGTTGAAGTTACCACCGCATCTTGAGTCTTTTCCTTCTAAAAGGTGTAAAATTATAAAACATGGTACACACACCTCCACCTACCAGAATTGTGATCATACAAGTATGAGTATTGAGTTAGGTCAGAAAGATACTAGGAGTCCTTTGACTCCCATACCTACCGTGGTTAATGGAAATCCTTCTATGCCTTCGACCACTACTGTTGTAGTGCTGGAGGTTCCCATCATCACTCATGTTTGGACTGTAGCTGATAATCAATAACTCAAACCATAGTAACAAACCCTTTTGGGTCTCTTTTTAGTTCGTCTGGCTACAATACTCAGTCCATCCCTTCGGCCTCTAGCCCTTTCTCTTATGGTATGCTGAATTTCACATCGCAATTTTCATCCTCCATTCCAATATGTAATATGAATCCTAGTATTGGACTTGGGGGCATGGCTTCTTCGCATATTCCACTCTCATTTGGCGGTGCTCATATTCCCCAAATGACTCGTACGGTTAGAATCCTACCTCCTTTTCACCCCAGGTCTAATCCTAGTCTTAATTTTCCTAGATTGAGTAATCAACCAGGAAGACAAGTTGTTTCTTATGTTCCATCATTTACACCTACCTCGTCCACATTGATTCTGACCAACACATTTGGCATGACGAATCCACCTCTATCCTCTAGATTTCCACCCTGAGGAGATCAATTTCATACTTTGGGAAACCCCCAATCTGGAGCTACTCCAGCTGGGGGAAATATTTACAACCCTCATCATAACATTCCTACTGGAATGGTGCCCAACCAGCCCCTTATGAATTAGTTTGGAGGGTGGTTTTACAATTCCGAACAGGGCCATGGTGCATACCAGAACCCTGGGTGGGTTGTGATTCCTTAGCAACAATCTTTCCCAGGAGCTTGGGGCTAGATGCTGCAACCACAAATCCCTTTTTTGTCCATGCTTAATTGGCTAGAATTGTCAAGATTAATGAATGAACCAGTGCATCATGACCCGACATGGCCCCCCATCCCCTCCAAACTTTCTTTGGATATTCCGAAATTCGAGGGTAAGACTGGTGAGGATCCTGGTGATCACACCACTAATTTTAATATTTGGTGCTCTTCCAATTCCCTTAATGATGATTCTATTCGCTTAAGATTGTTTCAACACACTCTCACAGGTGTTGCAGTGAAATGGTACATAGAGCTATCAGGGGGAACTTACGAGAATTTTAATCAGATGGTTTTAGTTTTCCTCAACCACTTCCAATTGTCGATTTGGTACGATGTCAACATAAAACCTCTGTCGGCCCTCCACCAAGACAAATCCATCCATATCTCGGATCACATCCAAGAGTGGCATAGACAAAAGAGGTTGATAAAAACCTACATTCCTCCAGAGTTCCTATTGGAATGGTTTCTTAAGTATTTACTAACTTATATTTCAAAGGATGTTTCTACATCTAGAGTAACATCTAAAGAGGAAGCGATTTTCAAAGCCTGATAGTTAGATCTCATATATGCTCAGTCTAGGATGTTATAAGAAATTCTTCTTGACGCACTGAGGTCAAACTACGACCCTAGGAAAAAGCCCGAGCATCATACCGATGGCATTATAGGCTCCGCAAATGTTAAATCTATAGACTTGGTGACAATCCAGTTGAAAGAGTTGTCTCAAAGCCAGTTTGCAGGAGGAAAAGATTCATATGTGTCCTCCACTCCCACTCAGTCGGAGGATGTGAATTATGTGCAGTCGTCGACCAACTCGAATGGTAACCAGCAACCAAGAGGGAATAAAATGAAAGGACATGGTAACAATCATAAGGGTGTGAGGAATGATAATAAACCCAAGGACAATGTTAACAATGATATATTGACGGTTAATGCTGGTGAGGGAAAGAAAGAGAAGCGGAAGGTGAAATTCCCTTGTAAGACTTGTACTGATGATCAACTTACCCACATGTGCCCCAAACTCGAAGAATTTGTGAGGCTCTTATCTCTACTGCCCGTTGTGCTGACTATTCCTTTTCTGCATAATCAACACATGGCCTCGAGCTCCTCTAATGATGGAAATCCAGCTAGTGGGAGTAAAAACCCACAGGCGCATGATGGTGACCGTCTATGCATAGATATGGTTAAGTCTCAAATTAATGTAGCCACTTGGTCTCATGATTACAATGCTTCACAGGCTATTCCAAGTCTAGATTCTCCCCCTCCTTCGGAGATGCCTTTACAGATCGATAATCCAGATCCTCTGTCTCGTATTTTGAAAGGAGTACTCAAATTCTCTACCCACAACCCTAATGCTAGAGCGGCCCAGAACTACTCTATTGTCAAGGATCTGGGTCAAACCCCTTGTGCGATGTCAGCTTTGGAGGTACTCCAGATGTGTCCTTCACAAAGGAATG
>JASDQU010243098.1:75247-89285 GCA_032191745.1 Picea mariana
TCTGTGTCATCAAAAAGAAATTTTTTGATTAGTTCTTGGATAAACACAAAAACATTTCATATGATAAAATTTGCAAAAACATTTAAAAAGAACAAAATGTGTACTTCTTACCTAACTCACCCTACTGAGCATCCTTAGGTAGGGCCAAATCCGGATCCCCTCGAAAATCCAAACCAGTGTATGCATAGTCATCGATCATCAGCATTTGGGGCCTCAACCAATCAAAAATGTATCATTATTCTTGATTATGGGCCCTGCTACGTGTCGAGCCATGAGGTTGCACCACCTCATCATCCTCAGATCTTGTGGGGCCGATAAACCCCAATCAACCTGTATTCACAGCAGTGGGGCCCTCTCGAGGAATAATGACACAAAAAGTGATCCGTACCCAAACTATTTCAAATCACCCTTTCTGCACTTCGTCAATTGTCTCTTCATACTGGGAGAACTACATCCGACCAGTTGAAGACCCGAGGCTCTGTGCACTCTATGGCGTATTGGAAATAGCTCTAGAGAGCCATGTGTGGAGGCACGCTCCCTGCGATGTGTGAAATAGTAAACAAGATGGTTCACAGGGTCAAATCTTGAACCCCCCAAATAGCAACCTTACCCTTGCTTCTCTCTGCCTCGGGAACACAATACTAGCGACAATACTCACTCATAGGGAGGTTGCCACCTCTACCGCCGGTCAAAGTAGCATGGTATCCGTGACATGACAACCCCGTTAGAAAATAGATATCCTCGATATCTAGGGTCAACGTATGGACTCCCACGTGAAATAACTATTGGTCCATGTCCCACATGTAGACCAAGTATTCCAACAATATGAGTTGGGATCTCATGCCCGGAATCCTGAAGAATTTCAATAGCCTACAGTCCCGGAGGGCAACGACTATACCTGTGTCATTCCCGGTAATAGCATCATCCTCCTCATGTTCCATTTCTCTCCATTCCAACATTGTGATGATCAAACACCAGCAAAAGAGCCATTAGAGGGGAGTCCGCAACTTGTTTTAAACTCTTGCATAATTTTTATTGAGCAAAACCTTACTTCAAAATCCATTTTCCGGCCCCCGCAGGTGGCCCTTTTGCACAGTGCAAGATTCTCGTAGGTGCCCTAAAGGTCACTTGCGAGAATCTTATATTCTCACAGGTCCCGCAAGGCCCACTTGGGAGAACGCTTGAGTGTATGGTCTGACCCTAAAATGGACTTAAAACCCAAAAAATTCCCAACAAAAACTAAAAATAAACCATGGAAAAGTTGAAGGATCAAGAGCTTACCTCGTTGGCTGAAATGGTTCGTTGAATGATTGCTTGTGCCTCCTGCAATCGAGCAAAGAAATTTGGGGGAAAATGAGGTATGTTGGACAAGTTTTGGGCAAAATCACAATGAAATGGTAAAAAACCCTTTTTACCCATATTTATTCATTTTTTACTATTTTTTACTGATTTTTTATATTATTTTTATTTTTTTTCTTATAAAACTTAATGCCCTAATAGCCTTGTGAGTATGTTTTTTTGCAGATATAGCAACTTCAAAATCTAAACGAGGGGATACGGGTGTTTTTTCTTTTGTCACATGTACGACTACTTTTTTAGGGTTTTTTAGAAAAAACCTCGAGCTTAGTCTTCGTTCGTTCTCACGCTAAAAAATATATGAGAACGTAACCGAGTATACTTTTTCTCATCTTTTCGTACTCTTTATGGTAACACGAAAATGACGAACCTAAGGGAGTATCCTTTAAGCTCTTTTCACACTCCATAAAAACAAAAAAAATGCCAAGCGATCTTGTTCTCTTCACTCTCGTTAAAGTATCTGAAGGAAACGTTCAACGGGCGATAATTTATCACTTTTTCAGTCTCGTCGAACTTATTTACAAAAAAGGAACTGGGAGAGTTATCTTTAAGTGTTTTTCAGACTCTCAAAACATGAAAAACTCCCAAGTTTTCTTTCTTTGGACTCATAAAACAAACATCGAAAGGCCCATATGGGACCGAGCCACTCCTTCCTATGATTCGTTAAATACACTCTGAAGGACTCGTTCGAAGGATGAGATTACATCGACAAGCATATGTTATCCTCCTCAAGCTTGTGTAAAAATAAAGAGGTACTCACCAGACATGGTGGGGGAAATTTTGGGAAAGGGATGTGTTTTCGTATTCATATTAATGGCAGTAAGTGTCACTCTTGAACATGACACCCCCTATTCGTCATTTGAATCCGGGTTGGGAAATCCATTTGTCTCTCGTTCGACTTGCTGCAAGGTAATATCTTGGGCCGTCTTTGAGTCAGTGCTGCCAAGTTCTTGGTCATGTCGTTCATATGTTCAAGAGAAGTTCAAACGAGCCCTCTATTGAGTCAACCATCTACATTTGTCCATTCTTACTATGTCAGCCTTCCCTGTGTCTGTTTCGATCTGTCTTCATACTTTGTTTCATCCTCAAAATCTGTTACTTATTTCGTGACATTGATGCGGGATACATCAAGGCCCTCCTGTGACGAGTCTTGTTCCGTCGACTCCAACTCATTATCTGGAAATAAGACTTAGAAATCATTTAGTACATTGGAACCTGCATGCCTTAATGGCAGGTCTCTTCGCTTTCGACAGGGATTTCACATCATCGATCCCCGATCGAGAGATTCAGCCGAGTGTTCGACCTCAGCTCATTCATTCTCATTCATTTGGATTGTACTTTGGTACCTTGGGAGTCATCGACATCAATGGTGATTTCCCTCGCACTTGTTAATGGTTTTCATCAATGACCGGTAATCAAGTGGTTTCTACCATGTTCGACTTCAACACATGTAATCACAAGGCTAGATTCATACTTTCAGGTGACAGGATTGAAGACCCTGGGTCTCATCTTTTTTATCCAAGCTGCGATGGAGTATGTATGATTTTTATCGGCACATAGATCCACTTTGTATGTCGTAGGGCTATGTCGTAATTCAAGTCTTCTCACATAGATCCACAATGTATTCCTAGTGGCTATGTAGCATTTTTGACGACATGGATCCACAGTGTATGATTGGTGGCCATGACTTACGTTTATGTTTCCATTCATTTGTGATCTGAGCATGGGAATGCCTACCTCATAACTGGTATTTTATTCTGCAGATGCTTGGTTGTTTACAGGTTTCCGATTAGGTGCGCTCCTTTTTTCTGACACACACACACATTTTACAAAGTATTTTGGCTGTCACAAGTTCTGGCCTCATAATTTGGGGGGCATTCTCTTACACATGATTTTGGTCACTCTGGTGATGTCTCTACTAGTGATGTATTCAAGCTCCCACAAGGACTTTTTTCCTGAGAAAAGTGACTGTTGTCTTCTTCCAAAAAAACAATTTTAAGATGAGTTCGCACACTGCCTATATTACAAGGTGCGAAAATCCTCCATTTTGGCAGGCAACCCATACTTGGGGTGCGACCTGTTCGCAGTCTTCTCTATAGATAGGGTGTGAACTTGTTTTTAATCTTGAAAAGGAGAAGAGGTCATGAAGGTTCTAGAAGGGGATATTCTAGAAAATTAGTTGACATTCCCATGGTTGGCATCCTACTGACTTCTTGGATTTAGTGGGATCATCCTCATCCATGTAACCATCTCTCCTTCTCCTATATATTGAAAGGTTTCTCATGGAAAAGGTTAAGCAAGATCGAATGAAGAATTGGTGAAAGAATTGTGTGAAGAACCCTGCTTGGATAGAATCTTGGAGACTCTTTTTGGTCTATCAAGTTGCATTGGATCTTCTTCATGCAAAGACAGAGCAAGTGTGTGTGTTGGAACCAAGGTTCACTGAAAGGAATCTTGCGACATCAAGGCGATCTGGTTGTATCTTATACTTTCAATTAATATAATACAGCGGCATGTCCCTTTCCCATAAAATTTCTCTTATTTTATTTCATAACTCCTTGATCATATGCATAGGTTGACATTGAATATACATTGTTATCTTCACTTTGGTTGGTTTGTGTTGTCTTGGACCAGATTTCACAAGAGCACCAGAGCGAAGCAGAAACAATAGAGACCTAAGGAAGCGATATAAAGGTATGCCATTCATTCCTTCTTGTTAGTAGATTCAATGACTACAACTTAGGGAAAGAGTCGTGTCATGTCCTGTTTTTTTCTAGATCCAGGTGGATTTAGGGAGATATGTTAGTGTCCACACCTACCGATTTATCCGATAACAACTTGGAGGGTGTACTTGTTTGTCTTTGCAGGGCCTTGTGAGTTGAAATCTTGTTCATGGAGGCACAAGGTTACTTGGACCTTCATAGGGGCATGAAGCCCAGAGGTTGGATGATGCGTCCCCTCTCATTGCACGCTTGGGAGGATTAACATTTCCTTCAGAGGCATTTTCACACCACGAGATGATCACATTGTATCCCCTTGCACTTCAACATTGGCCTTTGGAGGCCTAAAACATCACCTTCTATGCCCTAGACGTCAAATGGAGGCTAGGGTTTTCATGGGGTTTTCATGGTTTGATGGTGATGTCATGTGGTTTGATGGATAGATAGTCAAATGGCTTGCACTAGAGCACTTGATGGAAAGGAACGTGGCCATTGGAGGCCAAATGATCTTCATCAAGAAGCAAAACGTCTCTCTTGGATATGTAATGTCACCCTTTAGGGCATGACATCACCCTTTCTAAAGGGTTATTTTATGTAATTTTGTAATTTTAAGTTGTAAAGAGAAAATAGAGAAGGTCGGCCTCTTTAATTTGTTGTTGACTTTTTGAAAAGTGGAAAAATTGGTTTAAGTGACCTTGTATAAATAAAGGTCACCTTCATTTCATTTTATCATAACTCTCACTTGAGAATTAGATACTCATTGGATGAAATTTTCATCCTACTTGGGCAATGTGCACTATCTCTCTCTTGATGCTTTTTGGATGCTTTCAATTGTCTATTAGAGGTAAAGGATAGGTGCTATCTCTTGATGCTTGTCTCTTTGCAATTGCGATGGAATATTCTTGATAAAGAAGGGTTTTTCATGTTATTTCTTGGAATTGGTAAGGAATTTTCTGCATATTGTGTTGTTTCTTCTCGTCTCAATGTTAATTTGTCTAAATATTTGGAGGAGTATAAGGGCATACACCCTCCATCAAGATGCATCTTTATTGTCATTGAAAGAGCTATTTTTCAAAGGTTGTTCCAAGGAGTAAAAGGGTTTACACCCTTGTAGAATTACCTTGCTAAGGTTAGTTTTCCCTAGGGAGTAAAAAGTATTACAACCCTAGAGAAGTAACAAACCCTAGATTATACATAGGAGACTCCATTAACCCAATTGATAAGGCACTAATATATTTTCTTTGGAGATTGTATATTCATGCATTGATATACATGAATTTTCGAGATATTGTAATTTTTTAAGTTGAATCTAATTATACATGCTGAAAGCTTTCTTATGCCCTAGGGACATCTTGATTGGAAAATTAATTCTCATTGTTGTTATAAATTCATGCTATATCCACTAGGGTTGCAGCAAACTTATTTGTATATCTTGGTTTACTTACTATTCTACCACTAAATTTTACTCGCAAGCTACCATAACTAATCTACTAGTCGTTAGCTATCTTTTGGGTGGATAGTTTGTTAATTTTGGTGGGTAGAATTTGTTGTTGTAGCAATTATGTGCTACGAACTTTAGGTTGTTACAAAATTTGTTGATAACATTGCATAATATCCCCCTAATCACCATCAAAATCTTGCTTTAATCATGGGAAGTTTAACTAGTCATTGCCAACTTTGTTTCCAACATCTTGTACTTGATTTTTGGTGGTTAAATTTGCAGCTCTTATTATCAATTGTTGCTGATATATATTTCCATACTGCTGCAATTTGGGACAACAAGGTTCCTTGTTGAATACCCCTTGGTTTTGAAGCATCAATTGTTATATTTGTCTTTTTTTGGGCAGGGATAACATTGTTTTGAAGGCACATCATTCTTGGCAACCATTTCCCTTCTCATGAGACTCTTTTCCAAGCTTCATCTCTGTTATAGAAAGATTTGCCTCACCCCATGCAACTTGCTCAGAAGGCCTTTCCCATTTCCCTATGCAGACTTGAAGTCCCTTTTTGCAATTCTCAGAGCTTAAAATAATATTTTTCCATATATGCATGCCCTAACAACTATACAACATGCATATATGCAGGTTGCACCACTACATCTCGCGCACATTAGGTTTTGTGTCCAAAATTAAAAAATGGTGTCAGTTTTCCATGTCACGTCATGAGATCCATAATCCTTGACCTTCCATATACTATAAATATTCCGACTCGGCCCTTCAGTTCCATTTGAAGGATATAAATGGGCCATATCCAAGCCCTGGAAGAGAGGAGAATAATTAAACTTTGAGAGAAAAGTTACTTTGGAGAAATTATTCAGTTCATATTGAGTCTGCATCCCTTTGTCCTTTTAAGCCTAAACACATTGTTCATCCCCTAATCTCTACCCTCTTTGATGGAGAACCTCATTATCTCTCTTATATGAGCTTGATTTTGGTGGAGGATTGAAGTGGTGGAGGCCCAGCTGGAAGGGACTTAGTTTCTCTGTTCCGAAGCATGCCGACACTGAAGTTTGTCATTCATACACTTCTGTGATCATATTTTAATAGAAATACTCTTTTCTCATCCAATTAATGTCTTGCAAATATTTGAATTGTTATTCCATGGGCATGTTTGTTATGAATATTGATGGATTATGCTATTATATGTGATAACTTTATATATTATCACCATATGCTTGCGTATCTTGGTTGTTGAGGACAAGTTGCAGGTATACAACTTTGATTTGAGTGCTCAACAGTGGTCTTCTTTGAACGTCCGGACGAGGTAGGCTCTTTATATTGTCTTGTTAGCATCTTTATTTATATAGAATACTTGAGATTAGAGTTGTTTTTTGCAGTCATTCCGTCTATTATGGTTTACCTGATTCCATAGAGTGATTTTCCTCGTAACAGAATTGGCGACCATACTGGGTATATAATCTTCTTTTCAGGGTTTGGAGTGTTTTCTCCTTAGATTTCTCTCTGTTAGCTTGAGTTTCCTTGTCGTCTGATTGCTTGACGACCTATTTTTATTTTGAGTCTGTGTTTCTTGGCCTTATCCTTAACCTGATAGTGTTTTGATACACATACGCGGTTTTTCCCTTGACAGATGTGTACATATGTGAGTTTTCATTCTATAGGGCGCGTACATACGTGGTTTTTTCCTAGACAATAATGTACATCATTCGTGTTTGCTTGATTACTGAGTTTGATGTTTGTTGGGTAAGTTTTGATGGTTGCTGAGTCTTCTTGGGTCTTTGTCATGACTGTTAAGTTCCTGCAGAGTGATAGGAAACCTTTCTTTGGTTGAATTTTCGGGCGGTTTTTCTTTCTCATCATATTTTTCATTGGTTGTCCTTTCATCTTGGGCTAGGTGTTTCCTTCTTGATATCCTAATTGGTTTGTCTATTTCTGCTTACAGTAGGGTCTATATATCAAGTTGTTGTTCATTCTTTGCATTTTCATTTCTTTATATTGAAAATACAAAAAAAATATACATTTTGAATTATGCCATTTGATATTTTGGGTTCTTATTATTGATCTTGATATGTGTATAGAAATATTGCATCTTATTTGAAATTACAGAGTTGAATTGAAAGTTGCATTTTTTAAAAGCTTATCATTTGTTGAGAATTGAAGTTAGGACTTTGCATTATATTCATTTTCATTTATTTTACTTTTTGAGTCATAACATCACCAGTTTCATGACAACATATTTTGAGTAAACAAAGCCACTAAAAGTAACACTGATAAATTTAAAATTGATTAGAAATGATTTTATGTTTCAGGGTGCACAAACTAGCTCAAGATATAAAGCCTTGGAATAGGATTTTGTGAGTAAACTTCTCCAAGGCTATTAAACTCATCATATGTGTCTAATTAAGGGAGTGTTGAAATCCATTGTATAATTGGTGACGTTAGGAGGCTCAGCTCACACTAGAGTTAAGCACGAGGTCATGCGAAGTTGGTTGCAGAGATATCCCTCCAATACCTTCTTAGCGTCAGAGATATTTATGGGGATCTATTCGTATTTGAGGGTCTTGCTAGAGCCTTTACCTCTGTGAGAGGCGGTGCTTTCAATATTCCAGGCTTTGTTACCCTACTGATACAGTGGGCCTGACTTATGGTTTTTCACCTGCGCATTAGTTATATCATGGTGGCTTTAGTTGCTTCACATAGGTAGCCACATAGGTTACTTGCAAGGGTTATTATGTAGGTACCCTGAGTCAAATAAGGTTTGGACAACACACAACCTTTATGGAGGATTACCTCTCTGGGGGGATCTGACCGACTGCATTGTTAAGCCCATGAGGGCCCATATAATTGATTCTGATACCTCTGATATATTGAAGGGAGTCTCAGGCCCCTCTTGGGCGAGGCATACTTACTTTAGTGAGGGATGCCCCTTTTAGCCACTTTATCCTGTTTGTGTGCATATTGGCATTTTTGTTTATTTTGGTGTACTCTTTGATTGTTAGTTGGCCTTAGGATTTGTTTTTATATTTCAAGTCTTGAGTCATCATGGATCGAGACCCACTCCCTCGCAGGTCTCGTCGTTTGTTGAAGTTACCACCACATCTTGAGTCTTTTTCTTCTAAAAGGCGTAAAGTTATAAAACATGGTACACACACCTCCACCTACCAGAATTGTGATCATACAAGTATGAGTATTGAGTCAGGTCAAAAATATACTGGGAGTCCTTTGACTCCCATACCTACCGTGGTTAATGGAAATCCTTCTATGCCTTCGACCACTACTATTGTAGTGCTGGAGGTTCCCATCATCACTCATGTTTGGACTGTAGCTGATAATCAATAACTCAAACCATAGTAACAAACCCTTTTGGGTCTCTTTTTAGTTCGTCGGGCTACAATACTCAGTCCATCCCTTCGGCCTCTAGCCCTTTCTCTTATGGTATGCTGAATTTCACATGGCAATTTTCATCCTCTATTCCAGTATGTAATATGAATCCTAGTATTGGACTTGGGGGCATGGCTCCTCTGCATATTCCACTCTCGTTTGGCGGTGATCATATTCCCCAAATGACTCGTACGGTTAGAATCCTACCTCCTTTTCACCCCAGGTCTAATCCTAGTCTTAATTTTCCTAGATTGAGTAATAAACCAGGTAGACAAGTTGTTTCTTATGTTCCGTCCTTTACACCTACCTCCTCCACATTGATTCTGACCAACACATTTGGCATGAAAAATCCACCTCTATCCTCCAGATTTCCACCCTGAGGAGATAAATTTCATACTTTGGGAAACCCCCAATCTGGAACTACTCCAGCTAGGGGAAATATTTACAACCCTCATCATAACATTCTTACTGGAATGGTGCCCAACCAACCCCTTATGAATCATTTTAGAGGGTGGTTTTACAATCCCGAATAGGGCCATGGTGCATACCAGAACCCTGGGTGGGTTGTGATTCCTCAATAGTAATCTTTCCCAGGAGCTTGGGGCCAGATGTCGCAACCACAAATCCCTTTTTTGGCCATGCTTAATTGGCTAGACTTGTCAAGATTATTGAATGAACCAGTGCGTCATGACCCGACATGGCCCCCCGTCCCCACCAAACTTCCTTTGGATATTTCAAAATTCAAGGGTAAGACTAGTGAGGATCCTGGTGATCACACCACTACTTTTAATCTTTGGTGCTCTTCCAATTCCCTTAATGATGATTCTATTCGCTTAATATTGTTTCAACACACTCTCACAGGGGTTGCAGTGAAATGGTACATAGAGCTATCAGGGGGAACTTACGCAAATTTTAATCAGATGGTTTTAGTTTTCCTCAACCACTTCCAATTGTCGATTTGGTACGATGCCGACATAAAACCTCTGTCGGCCCTCCACCAAGACAAATCCACCCATATCTCGGATCACATCCAAGAGTGGCATAGACAAAAGAGGTTGATCAAAACCTACATTCCTCTAGAGTTCCTATTGGAATGGTTTCTTAAGTATTTACTACCTTATATTTCAAAGGATGTTTCTACATCTGGGGTAACATCTAAAGAGGAAGCAATTTTCAAAGCCCGACAGTTAGATCTCATATATGCTCAGTCTGGGATGTTATAATAAATTATTCTTGACGCATCGAGGTCAAACTACGACCCTAGGAAAAATCTTGAGCATCATGCCGATGGCATTATAGGCTCCGCAAATGTTAAATCTATAGACTTGGTGACAAGCTAGTTGAAAGAGTTGTCTCAAAGCCATTCTGCAGGAGGAAAAGATTCATATGTGTCCTCCACTCCCACTCAGTCGAAGGATGGAATTATGTGCAGTCGTCGACCAACTCGAATGGTAACCAGCAACCAAGAGGGAATAAAATGAAAGGACGTGGTAGTAATCATAAGGGTGGGAGGAATGATAATAAACCCAAGGACAATGTTAACAATGATAGATTGACGGTTAATGCTGGTGAGGGCAAGAAAGAGAAGCGAAAGGTGAAATTCCCTTGTAAGATTTGTACTGATGATCAACTTACCCACATGTGCCCCAAACTCAAAGAAGTTGTGAGGCTCTTATATCTACTGCCCGTTGTTCTGACTATTCCTTTTCTACATAATCAACACATGGCCTCGAGATCCTCTAATGACAAAAATCTAGCGAGTGGGAGTAAAAACCCACTGGCGCATGATGGTGACCGTCTATGCATAAATATGGTTAAGTCTTAGATTAATGTAGCCACTCGGTCTCATGATTACAGTGCTTCACAGGCTGTTCCAAGTCTAGATTCTCCCCCTCCTTCAGAGATGCATTTACAGATCGATAATCCAGAGCCTCTGTCTCATATTCCGAAAGGAGTACTCAAATTCTCTACCCACAACCCTAATGCTAGAGCGGTCTAGAACTACTCTATTGTCAAGGATCTGGGTCAAACCCCTTGTGCGATGTCGACTTTGGAGGTACTCCAGACATGTCCTTCAAAAAGGAATGTCTTTCTATCTGCGTTAGGAGATCTATACCCATGTAGCTCTAAGGTTATCAAGTTTGACATTACGAATGTTTAGCCTTTCTTGCCTTACCATGTGGCCTTTCAAATTCATGTGGATTACTCAAAGTATACCATCAAACGTATTGTTATTGATGAAAGTGTTGCAACGTGCATGATGTCCCTAACCTCTTGGAAAGCCATTGGCTCTCCAGCCCTCTCTCAAGCTCCGACGATGTTGACCGCATTTGATGGTTGTTCTTTCCATCCCCACGATATTATTCCTACCTTTCTGATCCAATTAGGTGGAAATATAGTGGAGGTGGATGTCGAGGTGATTTATGTGCCCCTTGACTATAACTTATTACTAGAGCATAACTGGACTTATGCTATGACTGTAGTTGTATTGTATGTTTTCTATACTTTATGCTTTCCTCACGAAGGGAAAATTGTGACGATCGATCAATTATCCTTTGTGCATGCTAGTCCAAATTCATTAGTTGGACCTTTCATCCCCATGATCAACAATTCTCAATCGACAACTAAGGATATTGGTGTCGGAATGTATTCCTCCCTTATGGGTACCTCTGATTTTGTGGCACCAATTCATCACATTTATGCCATTTCCCCAATGACTCGTATGGTTGGAAGCCTACCTCCTTTTCACCCTGGGTCTAATCCTAGTCTTAATGTTCCTAGATGGAGTAATCAACCAGGTGGACAAGTTGCTTCTTATGTTCCGTTCTTTACACCTACCTCCTCCACACTGATTCTGACCAACACGTTTGGCATGACGAATCCACCTCTATCCTCTAGATTTACACCTGGAGGAGATCAATTTCATACTTTGGGAAACCCCCAATTTGGAGCTACTACAGCTGGGGGAAATATTTACAACCCTCATCATAACATTCCTACTGGAATGGTGCCCAACCAACCCCTTATGAATCAATTTGGAGGGTGGTTTTACAATCCTGGAAAGGGCCATGGTGCATACCAAAATCTCAGTCGGGTTGTGATTCCTTAGCAACAAACTTTCCCATGAGCTTGGGGCCAGATGCCACAACCAAAACTCCATTTTATGGCCATGCTTAATTGGCTAGACTTGTCAAGATTAATGAATGACCTGGTGCGTCATGACCCGACATGGCCCCACGTCCCCACCAAACTTCCTTCGGATATTCTGAACTTCGAGGGTAATACTGGTGAGGATACTGGTGATCATGTGACTACTTTTTAATCTTTGGTGCTCTTCCAATTCCCTTAATGATGATTCTATTCTTTTAATATTGTTTCAACGCACTCTCACGGGGGTTGCAATGAAATGGTACATAAAGCTACGAGGGGGAACTTACGAGAATTTTAATCTGATGGTTTTAGTTTTCCTCAACCACTTCCAATTATCGATTCAGTATGATGCCGACATAAAACCTCTGTTGGCCCTCCACCAAGACAAATCCACCCATATCTCAGATCACATCCAAGAGTGGCGTAGATGAAAGAGGTTGATCAAAATCTACATTCCTCCAGAGTTCCTATTGGAATGGTTTCTTAATTATTTACTGCCTTATATTTTGAAGGATGTTTCTACATCCAGGGTAACATCTAAAGAGGAAGTGATTTTCAAAGACCAACAGTTAGATCTCATATATGCTCAGTCTGGGATGTTATATGAAATTCTTCCTGACGCACCAAGGTCAAACTACAACCCTAGGAAAAATCCCAAGCCTCATGTCAATGACATTATAGGCTCTGCAAATGTTAAATCTACAGACTTGGTGACAAGCCAGTTGAAAGAATTGTCTCTAAGCCAGTCTGTAGGAGGACAAGCTTCGTATGTGTCCTCCACTCCCACTCAGTCAGAGGATGCGCATTCTATGCAGTTGTCGACCAACTCGAATGGTAGCCAACAACTAGGAGGGAATAAAATGAAAGGACGTGGTAACAATCGTAAGGGTGGGAGGAATGATAATAAACCCAAGGACAATGTTAACAATGATAGATTGACGGTTAATGTTGGTGATCTAGGGGATCAAATTTTGCTCAAAATTCAAAGTGCTTGGAATCACTTCAAATCAAACAGGAGTGTAGGCCTCATCGTCACGAACCCAATGCAACTCGTTTGGGTTCAAACGGACGTCGGATGAGAGAGATATCACGTTCTGTTCAAAACAATAAACATGCAAAAAAAAATGTGCTAATTGTACAGTTCGCATGGATGCTGACGTGGCAGACCATACGACACGTGGTAGGGCCGTACGACACATGGTAGGAAATCATGTGGACAGTTGGTGTATGACATGGCTTGTTTGCGGTGAATGAGATGACGACACGTGGCCCAATCAATGGCAGCCACGTGTCACCTGGATAGTGGTTTAAAATTTATGTTGTTGGCCGGATTCGAACCCGCGACCTTCGTGCAGGGTAAAGCCTTGGGAAGGGCCACCCAACCGGCGTGCCTACATGTAGTACTTAACATATATATGAGTTTGAATTTTTTTTAGTTTGAAATAATGTGAAATGGGGCGCGAACCGGGGCTAAGCTCTGACCCACGGTTATATATATATGTCATATGACCATTGTTATGTGCGTTTAAACCCCATGGTTATATATATGTTATGTGACCATTGTGGTGTGCACACGTTTAAACCCCATGGTTATATATATGTCATGTGACCATTGTGGTGTGCGCGTGTTTAAACCCCATGGTTATATATATGTGGTTTAAAACTTAACCCCTGTTTGTATTGCGCACGGTCATGTGGTGGTCCATGTGCCCACGGGCCTTGGCGGTTAAGGGCTAGCGTGTAACCATCCTACAGTTTGTACCGCTTGTGCGGTTGCGCCCGGTGCTGGGTTTTTCCACATTTATGCGCGTGGGGGATAGGTTGAGGAGGCAGGGGTGCATTTTGGCGATCCAGAGACAACAAGTTTGAAGGGGAACTTCCAGGAAGCCTATCTTCTTCAATTTTTGGCCAAACGAGGTGTCGAAAAATCCCAACTAGGGGTTTTTGGACATTCTGAAGCCATTGGAGCCATGT
>JASDQU010243099.1:0-13992 GCA_032191745.1 Picea mariana
AGTACATTTGCAGTCGTCTTTTTGATGCTGTCATTAGCAATGTTTTCTACATGGATGATAGTAGCTTCAGTAAGATGTAATAGGGTTGCAATGGCTAACAATATACTGTCAGTTGTCATGATTGTGTTACAGTTGATCTTGATGAGACAGGTGCACAGGACAGAGTTCAGAGACAAAGAACAAGCCGGGTGGCCTATCCCGAGCTTGTTGACTGATCAGTAACCTTTTGGGGACCAAAAGGTCTTATTGTGGGGAGGTGTGATCCAAAATCGGATTCAGAAGCCTGTTAGGACTTGAAAAATGCTCAAAAATGAAAGTACTCGGAATCCGACGAAACCAACACCATTGCATCCGGCTCGTCTTCCTGATTCCGATGGTATATTTACTTTGTCAAACGGAGTCCGTATGGAGAAGATATCGCATTCTGTCCGCCAAGCCAAACAGGCAAAATTTTTGGATGCTGACTGTACCTGTCCGTATAGTCCGTACAGGACACGTGTCAGTCTGTACAGGACACGTGGCAGGTCTGTACGATGACACATGGTAGGTATGTACAAGACACGTGGTAGCCTCCGACAATGACACGTGTCAGGAAGTTTTGGCGTTTTGGGCGTATGGTTGGACCAATCCCGAAGTGACACGTGTCACCACTGGAAGGGTGACACGTGGCACGGGATGACGTGAGCAGCATACGTGGTGGATGACGTCAGCATCGTATGGAAAGTGACATGGCAGATGATGTGGGTGAATCAATGGTCGACACGTGGCATGCATCGGTTAGATGTAAGGGTGCCACATGGCCCAATCACGGGCTCCCACGTGGCACCCCGGTATTTGTCTAATTTGTTTTGGTTTCAAAATTTTTTTGGAGTCAACCGGATTTGAACCGGTGACCTCCCGTCATGCCAAAGTTTTCGTAATTCTCTGCTAGCCGTTAGCCCACTGGTTATACATTGTAATGTTTATATGTTTAATTTTATTTAAATATATTTGCATTGTATATACAACGAGGGTCAGGCCGGGGCTTAGCCCCGACCCACAGTTCTATCGGCGCCAACCATGCGACCTCACCACATAGCCAACGACGCGGGTGGCCCACGGACCTCGGCAGTTACCATGGGACCGTTATACATGGCATGGGAGTTAGAGCATGGTTATGTGTTGGCTACGGGAGTTGTAGCGTTGGGCTCGTGGCCCTATGGATTATGCAATGCGACCAGGAGCTGGAGGGGTGGCCCGCGCATAGCCCAAGGGCTAGCGCGTGGCCACATGAAGTCATGTGACCACCCAAAAGGTACGCACACCCGGAAGAAGGGGGATAAGCCCTATATAACTATAATATATCGTTTTAAAGTGGGTTTTTCAACCACCTTTGGTTATTTTAATGTAATTAATCCATTGTTAATGGTTTTTATCCATTTTTGGGGGTTATTAGACATTTTTTGAGCCTAAATTCGTGGAGGAAGTTGGAGATGGATAACCAACTTCCCAAATATTTAACCAAGGCCATTTTGAGGCCAAGGGGACAGTTTTGGAGAGCAATTCAGAGCAGAGATGCTGAGGAGAAGCCAAGTCAAAGCCAGTTTGAGGCAGGGAAGCCGTTGAGGAGGAGATGCTTTCAGACCGTTTCTGAGAGCTCCAGACGTCTGTTTTGCATGTCGTTCATTGTGCATGGTTCCAGAGATCTGAGCGAACAAGAATAGATCAGTCTTGAATCCATTCAGCATTGTAATGATGTACCATTGAGCTTTCGAACAGAAATAAAGAAGCCTCCCCCATAGAGAAAAGGCCCAGAGACATAGGCAAAATTGTGCCGAACTCCATTATCAACCTGTGCATTATGGTTTGTTGTTTTTCATTGCATTTTAGATCTGCAAATATGTTAATGGTCGTATAATTCCTTTCTTTTCTCGTTCTTCCGTTAAGTTTCCCAATGGTCAATTAATGCATGCAATTAAATTAAAAAAACACTCAACCATAAGTCATTCGAAAAATCCTGACGGATCACATCCAAACGGTTATACTGGTCCCAATGGCTATATTGCTTAGCCATGGCGAAGTGCCATGTGACACTGCTCTGTTATCTCGGTGAAGCTCCAATTTTGCAAATTTTCCTTCTGTGAAGTTCCCTCTGGAACCTTCTATAACTTGTTGATCTTAGCTCTTTTCTTACTTAGTTTTCTAACCTTATTTCCAGTGAGCTTCATCTCGGTATTCCTTTTTCCATTCCGATTCTTATATTCTTTTGGCATAGTTACTTCATGTTGTTGAGATTCTTTCTTAAGAGTCGAGGGCGATACTTCTTCTTTATCTGGAATAGGTACTTCAATCTTTTGTGGGTCTTCTAGTGATATTGCAGCTTCAACATCTGGGTCTATAGAGTTAGATAGCTTCGATATGTTCTCATGTTCTTCAATCAAGTGTGTGATCCTTCTAGTCATGAAATCTTTTAACTCTTTCTTCTTCTTCGCTAAAACTTCTTCTTATTCCTTCCTTCTAGCCTGATTTCTTTCAATCCAAGGTTTTCCTAGTAACATGGTAAATGGGGTGTTGTTCTCAATAAATTTAACAATCTCAAAATCTTCCTATGTTGAAGTTCCATTGGCATTCATAGAAATTTGGGTGAGCTTTCCACATAGGTTTATCATCTTTCCTCTAAATAGACCTAGTCCTCCCAATGAAGGAGTCATAGCATGCTTTCCTAAAAGTTCCCAAGTTCTTTTTGTCATGACATTCACATGTGTTTCCTCATCTAGAACACAGTCAATGTCAAAGTCTCTTATTCTTTCTTCAAGGCATTATTTTTCTTTGAATATCTCTGACATGCTAACATGTCGGTGGTCATTCAGGGTTTCTTTTATCTGTAGCAATACTTTCTCTTATTCTTTCTAGGGTTCTGCCATTTTTGGATCTACCTTAGGTTTTTCTTATCTCATGTTCATTCCTTCGAGCCTAGCAATCATTCTAGGGAAATCCAATACTTCATGGTCCATAGCTTTGCATCAAAGACAACTAGGTCGTCTCCCAAGGCATTCCTTAGTAAGATGTCCCGATTTTCTGCAACTATAATGGAGGTTTTATCCTCTCTTTCTTTTAAATGATTCCCAACTCTTTCTATACTGCACGTCAGGGTCATAGTAGCTAACCTACAAACATTTATTTCTAGGATATTGCATCCACTGGTTAGTCCAAACATTCTTTCTATGCATAGGTATAACATATCTTTCACTATTCTTATCAGATCTACACATATTAGACCTTCTTTCATCTATTAGTGCCCTAGGTTTTGAGCTAGGACAGAATCTATCAAATATACCTAGATCCATACTTTAGAAACAAAAATTTTCACTTATCTTACTTCTACAAAGCACAAAGCTTTCATATCTAGAACTTTTCACTATTCTTACCTTTATCAGAGCTTGCATATCTTACCTCTTTTATTCAGATCTGACCTCTTTTTCTTCAGATCTGGCCTCTTTTCTTAGCACAGAGCTTCATAGGTCAAGTAGAATGCTACACACTAGGGAAATAGATCTATGTACAGAGATTTCACAGTTTTAGGATGGATCTTTGCACAAAGCTTCTTCTTCCTTAGTTCCCAACAATCACGGTTTTAGGTCTCGGCAATGGAACCATTTATTGGCACATGGGAAGACCCAAGGTTTAACGCTACAACAACACACCAACAAAACCCTAGCTACCAACCATTTCGGCAACACCTGTGAAGCAGATGAAGTCTCACCTAAGGTAGAGGCAGGGGTGGTTGTAGGACTCATCTGTCTGCAACCTTAGCTGGGACATATATCTGTGATTGTAATACTTAACAGAGCACTTAGCACCGATATTTCATCAATATTTAACCACTATCTACTCCACAGATAAAATAGAGCATCACATCATTCATTCAGATATGATGTATCTAAGCACTTATCATAGAGAAGTAGGTTAGATCTAACAGATTCAGGCACTAGCACATTCATATAAGTCAGATCTAACATCCATATACACCATTAGCACAAAGCATAAACAGATCTATCTATCTATATCAAAGTAATTAGAAAGTAAAGACATAAATGCATCAACACATTGCACAAAGCAGAGCAACACAACATATACATGGTTCACCCCCACCCTGGGGCTACGTCCACCAACTCTTATTCTTAATTATCTTTGTCAAGCTTCTTACATGCACATAGCATCAAAACCCTACTCTGCATAGGACAAGATATATGTGCAGTTCACTGGATCCTCCTTCCCTGAGTATATCTAAGCACACAGCCTTCCAAAGCCTCTTACAATGAATTTCACTTAGTTCTACAAGTCTCACACGGTATGCACAGAGCACTTACAATCCTTCAATCACATAGATCTAGCACTTAGCCATGTGTAACTGCTATCTTCTTACATTGCCTAGACATCTATTTATACTTTACAAAATAGGCCTAAACATGGGTAAACCCATGGGTTGACATCCCATACTTGTTACATAATCCCAAATCCCAAAAATGGGTCGTGATCCCGCGATGTCTGCTTCATCTTATGCTCTGCCTTCGACAGGCTGTCGAAGTCCCAAAATAGGTCAAACTTGACCAAGGATCTCCCAAAACTTGGTCAAGGGCCAACAAGAGCCCCAAAATGGACCCGAAAGTACAAAAAGATGTACTGACATGAAACCTTCCTAAATAATCCAGTTGGATTAGGTGGGAGGCCACCAATATCCACCTAGAAGTGCAGAACCCACAATTACAAAGAATTACAGAAGAATGTGTTGAACTAAAAATTATCAAGATGAGCCAGTTGGAATAGGTGGGTGGCCACCAATATCCATCTGAATCAATCCTCCCCCCTTAGGAAGCAATGCTATCCATTTCATTGAGTTCCCCCATCACATGGGGAAATTTCTGCTGAATTTGGCTTCAGGTGAGCCACTTTCCTTGGTGCAGGAGTTTCCCTGCCTTGACAACCCGATAAAGCTAGATCCTCTAGTGGTGATTGCCCTTGACCTATGTGTCCACTATTTGATCAGTGGAAGCTTTTTCCATGCAGTAATGGTTGAGATTTGTTGGTTTCAGTTGTTTTGTGATCTTGGAGGTGTCCAATAATGGTGGAAAATATGGCCGAAGGAGGTCCACATTGAACACAAGGTGAAATCCAAGGAAGGGGGGAGTGTTGAGCTCAAAAGCATTGTCACCCACAGCCTTGGTGATAGTGTAAGACCCATAAAGAAGTGGAAAAATCTTCTGATGGGGTCCTTTGAGGCACCCTTTCTATAAATATAACTAGAACTTTTCTCCCACCTGAAACTTGTGCGGTACCCGGTGTTGATCATAGAGTTTCTTGTACTTAGCATTGGATTTTTGAAAAATCTGATGGACATGTTGGCAGATGTGCTAAATCTGCTCAATGAATCAGGTGGCTTTGTTGGCCTTAGACTGAACATGGGAAGATTCTTCCTGTGTGGTTGCAAGAGGTAGTGCAATATCAATGGGACCCAAGGGTTGGAATCACAACCCCACCTAAAATGTGTTATGGCTGATAAAGATATGGAGAGCCATGTTTTAGTTGTGCTAAACATAGGGAAGAATCTCATCCCACATACATGGATGATTATCTTTATACATGCACAAGATGTGCATGACCATACGATTAAGGACCTCGATTTGACCATCAGTTTAGGGGTGGAAGGCAGTAGATTTAGTGAGATTGGTGTCAAACAATGACCAGAGGCTTGACCAAAATGTGTTGAGGAACCTACTATCCCGATCTGATATGATGGTATATGGTATCCCAAAATGGAACCACACATGTTCGAAGAATATCTTGGTAGTATTTTCCATTGTGATCCTTTTCTTGCAGGCTATGAGAATGGCCATCTTTGAAACCGATCAACCACCACGAACACACAATCATTGCCTTTCTTGGTGGACGAAAATCCATACATGTAATCCATAGAGATGGATTCCCAAGGTCACTTGGGAGTAGGTAGAGGAGTGTAAAAGACTTGGTTCTTGATGGTTGCCATGGAAATGGCACAGGTAGTGCAATATATGATATACCTATTGACAACATGTCATAGTTTTGGCCAATAAAAATTCTTCTGTAGAACGAGCACAATTTTCTCCATGCCAAAATGTCATGCCATCCGACTGTAGTTAGCCTCCCAAATTAGATTTGAACACAAAGGTGGTCCAAATTGCATAACAATCCATCCTGAATGTGAAAACATGGGACATTTGCACATGTATCCAAGAGCTAATAGGTGTTGGCGAAGTCAGTGTCACACTGATAAAGTTGGGGCCACTCAGATGCCTCATGCCCATAGGAATGGAGCATGGTGGTGAGTGCAGCAATGGGAGGTCGAGTGAGGTAGTCAGTGACATGATTTGTGCTCCATGTATTATACTTAATGTTGATATGGAATTGTTGTAGGTATGTGGAGAAATTTCGATGGTGGTCATTCTACAATTTCCCCTATGTCTGTATCAACTGCAGAGGCTTGTGATCAGTGTGGATGATTGTCTCCTTTCCTAGAATGTAATGTTTCTATTGGCGGCAGGCTTGCACAATGGAATACATTTCCTTGTCATAGGTGGGGTATTTTTGGATGGTATCTGAGAGTGTTTCACTATGGTATGTCATTATATGACCGTGTTGAGTGAGAACTGTACCTACAACATAGTCGAAAGAATCAGTCTCAATCTCAAATGGTTGTTGCATATCGGGTAAGGAGAGTACTGGAGCTAAGCATAGGCAATGCTTCAGATCATAAAATTCTCGTTGTTGTTCCTTCCCCCATGCAAAATTTTCCTTGCCACCGCCCTTGGTCACTTGGCTGAGGACCTAGGAAATGTGGGAGAATCTCAACATGAACCTATGGTAGAAGTTGGCAAGCACCAAGAAACTCCAAAGTTTAGTTAGTGTAGTCGGGATTGGCCAGTCACGGATGAATTGGATCTTAGATGGATACACATGTACCCCATGGATCCAGTTCATGCCAAAGGAGAATTTTTTCATGTTGGCATATAGCTTGTGTTTTCGCAGACTGCTCAAAACCTGTTGAATACATTGCATGTGTTCCTCCCAAGTTTTGTTGAAGATGAGGATGTCATCCAGATACACCACCTCAAAATATTTGGTGAAGGGTCTCAATACATCATCCATCAACCTCATGAAAGTTGATGGTGCATTTTTTAAGCCAAAGGGCATGACCAACCATTTGAAGAGACCCTCTTTAGATTTGAAAGTTGTCTTCCATACATCAGTTCATTCTACATGAACCTGGTGGTAGCTAGACTTTAGGTCAATCTTGATGAAGAACTTCGCACCCTTGAGTTGGTCAAGAAGGTCATCAATGCGAGGAATTGGGTACTGGTTCCTGACTGTGATCTTGTTTAATTCTTTGTAATCAATGTAGAGATGCCATGTCCTGTATTGTTTCTGCACCAATACAATCGGGCTCCCGCAAGGAGAGGAGTTGGGTTGGATGTGGCCCTTTTGAAGTATCTCTTGGATCCGGTGCTTTATTTCACCATTTTCCATCGGTGAACAATGATATACTGGTCCACTGAGCAGAGGTGCACCAATGGTTAGATCAATTGGATGCTTGAATTCACAATGCATCGATACCCCGGTGGGTGAGGAGAATATGTATATGTACTCTTCCACGATTCTTTCCACTTGATTCTGCTACAAAGAGAGGCTCTGTGTGGAGGTCACGGATGTGGTAGTGACCTTATATTCACTACGGGCATGAATCAAAAAGAAGACAAACTTCTTGGTCCGTGAAATGACCTTACTGCATTCCTTAACAGAGATTAAAGAAATAGTGGTAGGAAGTGTTACCTCTAGTATCATGTACAATTTTCTACCCAAAGTAATAATAACACTGTGGGGTTTAGAGCCCGCAGGGGTGTAGACCGATTGGCAAGTGTCGTGTAAATGGAAGGAAATGTAAAAAGGAGGTCTCACGTTCAATTCTCACCCCGATTTACCCGTGCCCCATGCTTGCGGGTTGTGTGGATGCACCTGGAGGTTATAGATGTACCAGACGGGAATCGACCCCATGTCACGCGAGTACAAGAACCGCGAGTTGTCGATTCTGTCAGTCACAAAAAAAAAATGTGGGATTTAGACTCATACACAACATGTCACTTCCACAAATATGGTTGGCCTAATAGAACATCACAAAATTGAAGGGGATAAATATCACAAAATACCTCTTCTTTGAAGGTTTTGATGTTGTACGACAAACAACACTGTTGGCTGACATGAAGATCTCTTCCTTAGCGGAGCCAGCTGATGGTGTAGGGTTGCAGGTGCGGTGTTATCAGTAGGTCCAACCGCTTGATGACCTCTATTGAGATCATATTATTTTGAATTCCCCTATCAAGAATGAAATGAAGTGGATCCCCCTTTACCCACATCTGGGAGTGAAAAAGGTGTCCACCTTCCTCTAGTTCTTCTGGTTCGCTTGGCTGAAATTTGGTGGTTGCGATAGTGAAATTGGGTTCGGCATCGATAATCCACTTTCCTCTTTTTGAATTTGATTTGGATTCAGAATCTTCCTCTGCCTTGGAAGATTTCATCTCGGCCACCAGTTACTGCTTGGAGTGACATTCTTTGGTGTTGTTCCAAGGGATTTAATGATATTCACAACACTTCCCCATGTCCTTGTTCGAATTATCATTACCCTTCTTGGGTTGCGACTTGGGCTGGTTGTCCTGATAGTGGCCATATTTTCTCTGTCCCTTGTTTTGTGTTAGGGGCCACCTTTGACTTGCTTCGACTGTGAGGAATTTGTAGATCCAAACTATAACCTCTTCTACTTAAATTTATGCTCAATCTTGACAATATATCTATAAGTTTCACCTTATGATGTGATTTCTAGAAAATCCATTTATGTTTGAATGTATTTATGAAGAAAACCATGGTATTTGAGAACAAAATGTTGTTCAGAGTCTTTGATACCCTATTTGGTGTGCAGAGTATGGAAATTATTGGTTGAATATGGTACTGTCTGGTCCCTTTCCCGATGTAGCATGGTCCATGTTGTGTACTGGTCCTCGTAGCTTCCAATAGGGTAGTATTGTTCTTTAATGGCATCCCTGAAGGAATCCCATCTAGGGGCGACCCCAAATATTGTAGATTCCTCTGTAGCCCTTTGGTCAGAGTAAGCATCCCACCAATCTTTAACATGGGGGATGACCTTCAGGATTGCAAAAGTATTTTTTTCCCTGTCAAAAAAATTGTGGATCGAAAAGTACCCTTCGAGCATATTCAAACATTTATCTACATCATCTTTATCTATCAGTCATTTAATTATGGAATATCAAAAATTACTTGTACCTTGAAGGGGGTTGTGTGGCCACTTGATGAAGATGTGTCTCCTATGCGAAGTCGTCGAAGGATCTGTGCAAATTTGTCCATAAATTCGTTCCTTTGTTCCACAAGGGCTTCCTCGAGCAATAGTTTAAAAGGATCTCCTACTCCATCATCTTTCTTCCCATCCCCCATGAGTTTTTGTCCGGATCAGAGTGGTCGATCTTGCAAAGGCTCAAATGGTTCGAGTCCCAACTTCTTGTACCCAAATCTTGGTGGGGACATGCAAAAAGAAAATTAAATGAAGAGAAGACCGCTCTGATACCACTAATCTAGATTTATGACCAAAATGAAATGAATAACAGATTGAATACAATAACATGGAGATACAGAGAAAAACAATAGATATACAATGAAAAACAACTTCTATTGAATAAAGAAAATAGGCTGAAACTATAAAACTGCAGAACTGAAAACAACTTGCTCGAAAGGTGGTAGCTACCTCTGAGAATATATGTGGCTGCTACGCACATCCGTCTAAGAAGAATGATTACAATGAGGCTCCAGAGGCCTTTTTGACAATACTCATGAATTCCAAAACCCTAGACATTCAAAAACCTAACCCTAGGATATGAAACAATAAAATTTATGTGGGCCCCGATGGGTAAGTTGGTACCTCAACTTCCCATGGTTGTAACTTTGGAATAGATGTGTGATAGCCTGTTGGAAAGGTATTTTCGAGAACTACACATTATATCGTAAATATATGACTCTATATACAATTTGAATGTGGAAAGCCCAAAAAAAATTGTTTAGAGCCCCAAAACAACCCTAGAAGTACCAAAAGATGTACTAATGTGAAACCTTCCAAAATAAGCCAGTTGGATTAGGTTGGTGGCCACCAATATCCACCTGGAATCTATGTAGGGCTTCAAATAGCCCTAAAAGTGCAGAACCAACAATTAAAAATAATTACAGAAGAACATGTTGAACTAAAAACTGTCAAGATGAGCCAGTTGGAATAGGTGGGTGTCCACCAATATCCATATGCATCATTCCTCCCACCTTAAGAAGCAATTTTATCCATTTTTTTGAGTGCCCCCATCAGGTGGGGAAATTTTTATTGAATTTGGCCCCAAGTGAGCCACTTTCCTTGGTGTAGGAGTTGCCCTGCCTTGACAACCCGATAAAGCTGGATCCTTTGCTCGCAAGTGCCCTTGACCTTTTTGTCCACTATCTTATCAATGGAGGCTTGTTCCATGTAGCAGGGTTGATATTTGTTGGTGTAGACTATTCTACAATCACAGAGGTGTCCAATAATGGTGGAAAATATGGTTGAAGGAGGTCCACATTGAACACTAGGTGCAAGCCAGAGAAGGGGGGAGTGTTGAGCTCAAAATCATTTTCACCCACATCCTTGGCGATAGTGTAAAGCCCATAGAGAAATGGACAGAGCTTCCGATGGGGCCCTGTGAGGTTCTCTTTCTGCAAATGTAAACAAACCTTGTATCCCACCTGAAACTTGTGCAGAACCTAGTGTTGATCATGGCGTTGCTTGTACTTAGCAATGGATTTTTGTAAAATCTCATGGACCTATTGGCGGATGTGCTAAATATACTCAATGAATCAAGGGGCTTTGTTAACCTAAAACTGAACATGGGAACATTCTTCCTATGTGGATGCAAGAGGTAGTGCAACATCAATGGGACCCAAGGGTCGGAATCCCAGCCCCATTTGAAATGGGATATAGCCAACAGAGCTATGGAGATCCCTTTTGTAGTTGTGTTGAATAGAGGGAAGACTCTCATCTTTTGTACATGGATTCTTAGAGTTATACATGCACAAGATGTGCACAATCATCCGATTGACGAACTCGGTTTGGCCATTAGTTTGGGGGTGGAAGGTAGTGGATTTAGTGAGCTTGGTATCCAACAATGACCAAAGGCTTCACCAAAATGTGCTAAGGAACCTGTTGTCCTGATCTGAGATGATGGTCTGTGGTATCCCAAAATTGACCCACACCTGATCAAAGAAGATCTTGGCAGTATCTTCCGATGTGATTCTCTTCTTGCAGGCTGTGAGAATAGCCATATTCGAAAATCGATCAGCCACCACGAACACACAGTCATTTCCTTGCTTGGTGGATGGAAGGCCAGACATGTAATCCATCGAGACAGATTCCCAAGGCTGCTCGGGAGTAGGAAGAGGAGTGTACAATCCTTGCTTCTTGATGGATGGCTTGGAAATGGCACAGGAATTACAATATCTTATATACTTGTTGACGTCTTGTCACAATTTTTTCCAATAAAAATGATTATGTAGAAATGTCATATCATCTGATTGTAGTGAGCCTCCCAAATCAGCTTTGCATGCTCTCTTTCTGGAACATAGTGGTGGCCCAAATGGCATAAGAGTCCATCTTGAATGCGAAAATCTATGAAATTTAAACTTGTACCCAAGAGCTAATTGGTTGTGGCGAAGTCAGGGTCACACTGATAAAGTTGGGGCCACTCAGATGCCTCATGCCCACAAGAATGGAGCACGCTGGTGAGTGCAAAAATGAGGGGTTGAGTGAGGCATTCATCGACACGATTTGTGCCCCCTATATTATACTTGATGTTGAGATGAAATTTTTGTAAATATGTGGACCACTTTTGATGGCGGTTGTTCTGCAATTTTCCCTATGTCTATATGAACTGCAGAGGCTTGTGATCAGTGTGGATGATTGTATTTTTTCCTAGAATATAATGTTTCCATTGGCGGCAGGTTTTCACAATGGAATACATTTCCTTGCCATAGTTGGGGTATTTTCAAATGGTATCTGAGAGTGTCTCACTATGGTATCGCACTAGATGATTGTGCTAAGTGAGAAATACACTTACAACATAGTTGAAGGCATCAGTATCAATCTTGAACGGTTGTTTCAGATCAGGTAAGGAGAGTAATAGAGTTGAGCACAGGTAATGCTTCAGATCATCAAATGCTTGTTTTTGTGCCTTCCCACATGTGACCTTTTCCTTTGCACCACCCTTGGTCACTTGGCTGAGGGTCTAGGAAATATAGGAGAATCCCAGCACGAACCTATGGTAGAAGTTGGCAAGCCCCAAGAAGCTCTGAAGCTCGGTTAGTGTGGTCGGGTCTGGCCAGTCACAGACGACTTGGATATTAGTCAGATCCACATGTACCCCATGCTCGACAACAAGGTATCCAAATTATTGGACTTGGGTCATGCCAAAGGATCATTTTTCCACGTTGGCATATAGCTTGTGTTGTCGCAGAGTGTTCAAAACTAGTTGAATATGTTGCATGTGTTCCTCCCAAGTTCTGTTGAAGATGAGGATTTCATCTAGATATACAACAACAAAAGAGTTAGTGAAGGGTCTCAATACATCATCCATCAACCTCATGAAAGTTGTTGGTGCATTTGTTAAGCCAAAGGGCATGACCAGCCATTCGAAGAGACCCTCTTTAGATTTAAAAGTTGTCTTCCATACATTAGGCGGTTCTATGGGAACCTGGTGGTAGCCAGACTTCAGGTCAATATTGCTAAAGAAATTCACCCCCTTGAATTTTTCGATAAGGTCATCAATGTGGGGAACTGGGTACCGGTTCCCGACTCTAATATTGTTTAATGCTCTATAATCAATGTAGAGTCTCAAGTTCTCGTATTTCTTCTGCACCAGTACAATTGAGCTCCCATAAGGAGAGGAGTTGGGTTGAATGTGCCCCTTCTGAAGAAACTCTTGGATATGGCGCTTGATTTCATCATTTTCCATCAGCAAATGACGATATACTATTCCATTGGGAAGAGGTGCACCAGGGGTTAGATCAATTGGATGCTTGACTTGACAGTGCATCATTACCTCAGTGGGTGAAGAGAATATGTCTCTACACTCTTCCATGATCATGTCCACTTGATTTTGCTGCAAAGAGAGGCTTTGTGTGGAGGTCACAGATGTGGCGGCGACCTTTTGTTCACTTCGAGCACGAATCACAAAGAAGACAAACTTCCTGGTATGTGAAATGACCTTACTGCATTTATTAGTAGAGATTAAAGAAATAGCGGTAGGTGACGCTACCTCTAGTATTCTGTACAATTATCTACCCAAAGTAATAATAACATTATGGGGTCTAGACTCATACACAATGATGCAGCACCCCCTTCCCAGCAGGTTCTACGCGACCTCCCAGTCTTAGGATCGTTCTGATTTCTTCTCGAGCCGAAGCGGCTCCTTCAGTTCAATGCTGGAACCTTCAATGAATCAGATCCACAAGTCCTTTACGAAAATCCACCTGCACAAGAAATGCACCAGGCATGAGTCTTCACCTCCACAAGGCCACCAGACATGACCGCGACCCTTTTCGAAAAGGGATTTCGGGTTTCACAATTTTGGGATTTCTGATGTCGAGTTTCTTGACCCTTCGATTCCCCGAACTCCGAAATGCCGAAATACCAAAATTTTGGTCTATGCGATTTCATCCTCTGTGACCACAGCCCAACTCCGAAGGTACGTTGTGTTTCATGACTTCGGGACTTTCAATGTCAAGTGCCCGACTTCTTGTCCCCGGGATTGCCGAAATGCTGAATCCCAAACTACCAAAATGTATGACTGCAGTCTCACTCCAAAGATATGTTTCTTTTCACGACTTCGGGAATTTCCAGCGCAAAGCGCC
>JASDQU010243099.1:14092-42778 GCA_032191745.1 Picea mariana
AAAGCGCCCCCAACCTCTTGTCCTCGGGATTGCCGAAATGCCAAACCCCAAAATGCCGAAATATGTGACCCTGTCCTGTGACCGACACTATTCCTCGCTGTGCTTTCAGGTTTTTGCGTTTCGAGACTTTGCGATCTCAGGTGCAACAAATCCTTGCCCCTTCAAACTTTCGGTATCCAAAATACTAAAGTACCGAACCCTGAAACATTGGTCTTCCACTCCAAACTGGGATCAACGACTCATAGCCTCTCCTGATCCGACGGCTTGTGTCTTTTCAGGATTTCACAGGTCAAGAGTTTCAAACTCTCGCCCTTTGCATTCTCGATGTCGAAATCCTCCTTTCGGGAATTTCCCCGAAACCTCGATCGCTCGCCACGTATCCTCCTGTTGGATGGTCAGGATCCTTTCGGGATTTCGTGGGTCAAGAGTCCCGACTCTTTCCCTTTGTATCTCTCAGTAGATGAAATGCCAAAATAGGCCTTTCATTCCCTTCTTCACATATGTGGGTTAAACCTCATGCAGCGTCTCCTGGATTCGATGGCTATCGGTCCATGCACCCATATCTAACGGCCCAGAATACCACACTGACACAGTACCCCCTGCCCAGCAGGTTCTGCATGACCTCCCAGTCTTAGGATCGTTCTGATTTCTGCTCGAGTCAAAGCGGCTCCTTCAGTTCCCTACTGGAACCTTCAACGAATCAGATCCACAGGTTCTTTATGAAACTCCACCTGCACAAGAAATGCACTAGGCATGAGTCTTCACCTCCACACGGCCACTAGACATGACCGCGACCCTTTCTAAAAAGGGATTTTGGGTTTCTCAATTTCGGGAGTTCTGATGTCGAGTTTCTTGACCCTTCAATTCCCTCAACTCTGAAATGCCGAAATGTCGAAATTCTGGTCTATGCGATTTCGTCCTTCGTGACCACAGCCCAACTCCGAAGGTACGTTGCATTTCGCGACTTCGGGACTTTCAATGTCAAGTGCCTGAATTCTTGTCCCCGAGATTGTCAAAATGCCGAATCTTGAACTGCCAAAATGTATGACCGCAGTCTCACTCTAAAGATATGTTTTTTTTCGCGACTTCAGGAATTTCCAGTGCAAAGCGCCCCCGACCTCTTGTCCTTGGGATTACTGAAATGCCAAACACTAAAATGCCGAAATATGTGACCTTGTCTCATGGCCGAAGTTATTCCTTGCTGTTCTTTTGGGTTTTCACGTTTCGGGAATTTGTGATCCCGACTGTAACAACTCCTTTCCCCTTCGAACTTTCGGTATCTGAAATACTGAAGTACTAAACCCTGAAACGTCAATCTTCCGCTCCAAACTAGGATCAAAGGCTCATAGCCTCTCTTGATCCGATATCTTGTGTCATTTCAGGATATCATGGGTCAAGAGTTTCAAACTCTCACCCTTTGCATTCTCGTTAGCCAAAATTCTAAAATCCTCCTTTCGGGAATTTCCCCAAAACCTCGACCACTCGCCACGTATCCTCTTGTTGGATAGTCATGATCCTTTTAGGATTTCGTGGGTCAAGAGTCCCAACTCGTGCCCTTTGTATCTCCCAGTAGCCGAAATGTCGAAATATTCCTTTCGTTCCCTTCTTCACATACGAGGTTTAAACCTCGTGCAGCTTCTCCTAGATCCGATGGCTATCGGTCCATGTGCCCAGATCTGATGGCCTAAATCTCTTTCTCCTACGCACTCTCCTCCTACTTTCCTAGACATAGATTCAACGGCCTAGATTCTCGTCCTCTCCAGTTGATCTAATGGTAATTGTGCTCCCTCCTGAGCTTGCGTTTCTTCTTGAACTTGGAATAATTTTCGACGCTCCAAAGGCCTCGTCCTTTGCTTCCTCTGCGAAGCCTGTAACTTTGGCTCCCACCTATGTTCTAAGGACACTGTCCTTCCTGAGATTTGTCGACTATGAAACCTCAAAGGGTTCCTCGACTTATACACTCCTCTCGGCTATTGCCCTATGCACAAAGGCACGTTTCCTCCTGAGCTTATGAACTTGAGACAAGTTCACTCTAAGCGCACTCCTTGTACTTTCCTTGCTCGATGCACTCCTTGCAGAACTTCTGCACATAACTGTGCTATCCATCCTGAGCTTATCCTGCTCGAACTTCTAAATGTCTCTGCCCCTTTCTCTCCTTGAAAGGATATAAGTTCCCTCTGGCAACTTATGCTCAAGCACTCCTTACTGGGCCTGCAGGGCGTTCAACAACCCTGTGAAGGTCTCCTCCCATGACACTTCTCTTATCTCTAAACTCATAATAGATTTCCTTTTGTGCACTTTGTGCACTCGCTCGATGCCCTCCCGGCAGAGCTCTACAAAACCTACAGTGGTTATGTCTTCTCAACAAACTCGAAATAGAGTTCACTCTTCAATGCATCCAGTGCATTCTCTCAATGCCCTCTTGGCAGAGCTTCTAAAGAATCCTCAGTAATTTTGTCTTCTTTGTGCCTCCCTCTGCACAGTCTTACCTCCAAGGTGTTCATGAACCTTGAGGATTCTCCTTGAGTCAATGACTTCCATTGGTGCGTCCTCCTGGCACGTCTTTATCTGAATCTACAGAATTTAGAAGTGCACTCCTTGCACTGGCTCATAGAACCCGCAGTATTCTGTCATGCAACCTCTTGCATGAAGCCTCAAAGAACCAAATCTGGAATCAAAGAACTCACAGATAGTAAATTATGTCTATCCCTGCAAATGCATACCTAACATACATCTACAACATATCATCAACACATAAACACATTCATTCATGAACTCATTAACACATAAAGACTCATGTGCAGGAAAAACTGCTCTTTGTATTAATATGAAAATGCCTCTTTACAATGTGTTCGAGCTTGGACTGCCATAGAGTCTTGGCTCTCTTCTCCCCTTCTAAAAACTCTCTCCACTAGATATAAAGAGGGGATCCTCGAGCTCTTCCCTCTATCCTCACCAACTCTCATTAATTTACATTCAATTATATTGAATGACTGCCGAGTCTGAATTGGATCTAGATCTCAGCCTTACATCCTATTTAAGGCAACCTTTACTAAAGCCTACGCATATGCATGGATTTTTGTCTCTACTAGCCTTACAATCATTTAATACAATAATTTGAAATTTGAAATTTGAAAGTGAGAGGGTTGCGCCTCTCCTCTCCATTGAACACGCTTGATGTACTGTTTGGCTGGTGCGTAGTTGGCTTAGAGTGATGCTCCTGCATCACACAACATGTCGCTTCCACTAATATAATTGACCTAACAAAACATCACAAACTTCAAGGGAGAAATATCAAACAATACCTCGTGTTTGAAGGGCTTGATTTCATAGGGTAGATGACACTCTTGGCTGATGCAAAGATCTCTTCCTTGGCAGAGCCAGTCGATTGTGTATGGATGTAGGTGCAGTGTTATCGACAGGTCCAACCACTTGATGACCTCTGCTGAGATCATATTCTTCTTAACTCCACTATCGACAATGAAATGAAGTAGAGTCCCCTTTACCCACATCTGGGAGTGAAAAAGGTATTCCCCTTCCTCTGGTTCTTCTGGTTCACTTGGCTGGATTTTGGTGGTAGCGATAGTGGCATTGGGTTCAACATCGATAATATTATTTCCTCTTTTTGGATTTGATTCGGAGTCAGTATCTTCCTCTAACTCGGAATCTTTCAGCTTGGCAATCAGTGATTGCTTGGAGCGACATTCTTCAGTGTTGTGCCAAAGGATTTTATGATATTCACACAACTTTCTTGTGTCCTTCAACTTCTCATTACCCTTATTGGTTTGTAGCTTCGACTAGTTGTATTGAGAGTGGCCATATTTTATCTTTCCCTTGTTTTGTGGGTTGGGGCCACCTTTTCCTTTCTTTGGCTAAGAGGAGTTTGCAGATCCAAACTCTCGCCTCTTCTGCTTAAATTTCTGCTCGATCTTGACAGCATATCTATAAGACGCACCTAATGATGCGATTTCCAAAAACTCCATTTTTTTTTAATGTATCTATGAATATAGTCGCAGTATTTGAGCACCACATGTCATTCAGATTATTTTATATCCAATTTGGTGCAGAGGGTATGGAAAATATTGGTGAAATCTGGTATTGTTTGGTCTCTTTCCTAACGCAGTGTATTTCATCTTTTGTATTGGTCCTCGTAGCTTCCAACAAGGTAGTATTGTTCTTTAATGGCATCCCTGAAGGAATCCCATGTTGGGGTGACTACAAATATTGCATATTCTTTCGTGGCCCTTTTCTCAGAGTAAGTATCCCACTAGTATTTAACATGGGGGACAACCTTGAGGAGTGCAAAAGTAATATTTTCCCTATCGGAAAAATTGTGGACCGAAAAGTACCCTTCGAGCAGATTCATCCATTTATCTACAACATTCACATCTATCAGTCCTTCAAATAATGGAATATCAAAATTTACTTTTACCTTGAAGGGGGTTGTGTGGCTGATTGATGAAGATGCGTCTCTTGTGGGCAGCCGCTGAAGGATCTATGCAAAGTTGTCCATCATTTCATTCATTTTTCACGCAAGGGCTTCCTCAAGAAAAAGTTTAAAAGGATCTCCTGCTCCATAATTTTTCTTCTCATCCCCCATGAGTTATTGTCAGGCTCGGCATGATCGATCTTGCAAAGGCCCAACTGGTTCGAGTCCCAACTTCTTGTACCCAGATCTTGTAAGGGACATGCAAAAAGAAAAATAAATGAGGAGCAGACTGCTCTAATACCACTGATCCGGAATTATGAGTGGAACGAAATGAATAATAGACTGAATACAATAACATAGAGATACAGAGAACAACAACTGATATCCAATGAATACTAACTTCTATTGAATAAAGAAAATAGGTTGAAACTGTAAAACTGCATAATTGAAAACAACTTTATCGAATGGTGGTAGCTACCTATGAGAAGAGATGTGGATGCTACATGCATTTGTTTGAGAAGAATTATTACAATGAGACTCCAGAGACCTTTTCAACATTACTCATGAATTCAAAAACCCTATACATCCAAAAACCTAACCCTAGGAGATGAAACGCCAAAAGTTATGTGGGCCCCGATGGGTAAGTTGGTACCTCAACTTCCCAGGGTCATAAATTTGGCATATGATCTCCATTTTAGGAGTGTGATAGCCCATTGGAAAGGTCTTTTCGAGAACTACACATTATGCCATCAAACGCTGACCTAGTCTATATTTTGACTATGTCAAGCCCAAAAAACATTGTTTAGGGCCCCAAAATGACCCCGAAAGTACAGAAAGATGTACTTACATGAAACCTTCCAAAATAAGCTAGTTGGATTAGGTGGGAAGCCACCCATATCCATCCGAAAGAGAATTCATACAGCCCCAGAAGTGAAGAACCCATAATTACAAATAATTAAAGAAGAACGTTCTAAACTAAAAATTGTCAAGATGAGCCAGTTGGAATATGTGGGTGGCCACCAATACCCACATGGATCAGTACTCTCCCCTTAGAAAGAAATGGTCTCCATTTCATTGAGTGCCCCCATAAGGTGGGGAAATTTCTATTGAATTTGATACTAGGTGAGCCACTTGCCTTGGTGTAGGAGTTTCCCTGCCTTGACAACCCGATAAAGTTGGATCCTTTGGTGGCGAGCGCCCTTGACCTATGTGTCCACTATATGATCAATGGAGGCTTGTTCCATGCATTCAGGGTTGAGCTCTATTGGTGTCAATTTTTTTTTATCTAGGAGGTGTCCAATAATGGTGGAAAATATGTCGAAGGAGGTCCACATTGAACATTGGGTGCAAGCCAAGGAAGGGGGGAGTGTTGAGCTCAAAAGCATTGCTACCCACAAAATTGGTGATAATGTAAGGCCCATAGAGAAGTGGAATGATCTTCCGATGGGGCCCTTTGAGGCTTTCTTTCTGCAAATGTAACTAGATCGTGTCTCCCACCTGAAATGTGTGCGGTACCCGGTGTTGATCACAGTGCTGCTTTTACTTAGCATTAAATTTCTACAAAATTTCATGGACCTATAGGCGGATGTGCTGAATCCGCTCAATGAATTGGGTTTCTTTGTTAGCCTCATATTGAACATGGGAATATTATGCATGTGTGATAGCAAGAGGTAGTGCAACATTAATGGGACCCAAGGGTTGGAATCCCAACCCCACTTGAAATGGGATATGACCGATGGAGCTATGGAGAACCTTTTTGTACCTATGTTGAACATAGGGAAGACTCTCATCCCATGTAAGCGGATTCTTAGAGTTATACATGTGCAGGATGTACACAATCATTTGATTGACGACCTCGGTTTGGCCCTCAATTTGGGGGTGGAATGCAGTGGATTTAATGAGCTTGGTGTCCAACAGTGACCATAGGCTTGACCAAAATTTGTTGAGGAACCTATTGTCCTGATCTGAAATGATGGTCTGTGGTATCCCAAAATGGACCCACACCCATTCGAAGAAGATCTTGGCAGTATCTATCATTGTCATTCTCTTCTTGCAAGCTATGAAAATGGCCATCTTCAAGTTATGCAGTCAACGACATGATTTGTGCTCCCTGTCTTATACTTGATGTTGAGATGGAACTGTTGTAGGTATGTGGACCACTTTTGATGGTAGTCGTTCTGCAATTTCCCCTGTGTCTATATGAATTGCAGAGGCTTTCGATCAGTGTGGATGATTGTCTCCTTTCCTAGAATGTAATGTTTCCATTGGCAGAAGGATTGCACAATGGAATACATTTCCTTGTCATAGGTGGGGTATTTTCATATAGTATCTGAGAGTGTCTCATTATGGTATGACACTGGATGACCGTGCTAAGTGAGAACTGTGCCTACAACATAGTCAGAGGCATCAATCTCAATCTTGAATGATTGTTTTATATCGGGTAAGGAGAGTATTGATGTTGAGCACAGGCAATGCTTCAAATCATCAAATGATTTTTGTTGTGCCTTCCCTCATGTGAAATTTTCCTTACCACCGCCCTTAGTCACTTGACTAAGGGCCCAGACAATATGGGAGAATCCCAAAATGAACCTATAGTAGAAGTTGGAAACCCCAAGAAGCTCTGAAGCTTGGTTATTGTGGTTGGGGATGGCCAATAATGGATGACTTGGATATTAGTTGGATCCACATATACCAAATTCTCATCAGCAACGTAGCCCAAGTATTGGACCCGGTTCATGCCAAACGATAATTTTTCCACGTTGGCATATAGCTTGTGTTGTTGCAGAATTCTCAAAACCTGTTAAATATGTTGCATGTGTTCCTCCCAAGTTTTGTTGAAGATCAGGATGTCATCCAGATATACCACCAAAAAAGAGTTGGTGAAGGGTCTCAACACATCATCCATCAACCTCATGAAATTTGCTAGTGCATTTGTTAAACCAAAGGGCATGACCAACCATTCGAAGAGACCCTCTTTATATTTGAAAGTTTTCTTCCACACATCAGTCAGTTCTATGGGAACCTGGTGGTAGCTAGACTTCAAGTCAATCTTGTTGATCAACTTCTCCCCCTTGAGTTGTTCAAGAAGGTCATCAATGTGGGGAATTGGGTACCAGTTCCTAACTGTGATCTTGTTTAATCCTCTATAATCAATGCAGAGCTTCCAGGTCTCGTCTTTCTTCTGCACCAGTAAAATTGGGCTCCCACAAGGAGAGGAATTGGGTCAAATGTGCCCCTTTTGAAGCAACTCTTGGATCTAGCACTTGATTTCATCATTTTCCATTAGCGAATGATGATATACTAGTCCATTGGGCATAGTTGCACCATGGGTTAGATTAATTGGATGCTTGAATTGACAATGCATCGGTACCCCGGTGGGTGAGGAGAATATGTCTCTGTACTCTTCCACGATCCTGTCCACTTGCTTATGTTGCAAAGAGAGGCTCTGTGTGGAGGTCACAGAAGTAGTGGTGACCTTCTATTCACTGCGAGCATGAGTCACAAAGAAGATGAAATTCTTGGTCTATGAAATGACCTTACTGCATTGCTTAGCAAAGATTAAAGAAATAGAAATAGGTGACACTACCTCTAGTATCATGTACAATTGTCTATCCAAAGTAATAATAACACTATGGGTCTAGAATCATACACAGCATGTAGCTTTCACAAATATGGTTGGCCTAACAGAACATCACAAACTTCAAGGGGATAAATATCACAAAATACCTCGTCTTTGAAGGGCTTGATGTTGTAGGGCAAACACCACTGTTGGCTAATGCATAGATCTATTCCTTGGAAGAGCCAACCGATGGTGTAGGGTTGGGGGTGCGATGTTATTGGCAGGTCCAACCACTTGACCACCTCTACTGAGATCATATTATTATGACTTCCTCTATCGACAATGAAATGAAGTAGAGCGCCATTTACCCACATCTGGGATTGAAAAACACATTCCCCTTCCTCTGGTTCTTCTAGTTCGCTTGGCTGGACTTTGGTGGTAGCAACAATGGAATTGGGTTCGACATTGATAATCTGCTTTCCTCTTTCTGGATTTGATTCGGAGTCAGAATCTTCCTTTGACTCAGAAGCTTTCAACTCGGCCACCAGTGACAACTTGGAGTGACATTCTTCGTTGTTGTGCCAAGGGATTTTGTGATATTCACACCACTTCCCTGTGTCCTTGTTCGACTTGTCATCACCCTTCTTGGGTTGCAACTTGGAGTGGTTGTCCTGAGAGTGGAAATATTTTCTTTGTCCCTTGTTTTGTGGGTTGGGGACGCATTTTCCTTGCTTCGGATATGATTAGTTTGCAGATCTAAACTATCACCTCTTCTGCTTAAATTTTTGTTTGATCTTAACAGCATATCTATAAGCCGTACCTAATGATGCGATGTCCAGAAACTCCATTTTTGTTTGAATGTATATATGAATACAACTATGGTATTTGAGTACCAAATGTTGTTCAGAGTCTTTGATACCCAATTTGGTGCACAGGGTATGGAAAATATTGGTGAAATCTGGTACTGTCTAGTCCCTTTCCTGATGAAGTGTGGTCCATCTTGTGTATTGGTCCTCGTAGCTTCCAACATGGTAGTATTATTATTTGATGGTATCCCTGAAGGAATCCCATGTGGGGGCGACCACAAATATTGCATATTCCTCTGTGTCCCTTTGCTCAGAGTAAGTATCCCACCAGTATCTAATATGGGGGATGGCCTTGAGGAGTGCAAAAGTAATATTTTCCCTGTCAGAAAAATCATGGACCGAAAAGTACCCTTTGAGCATATTCAACCGTTTATCTAAAACATTCGCATCTATCAGTACTTCAAATAATGGAATATAAAAATTTATGTGTACCTTGAAGGGGGTTGTGTGGCCGCTTGATGAAGATGCATATCCTATGGGAATCCACCAAAGGATCTATGCAAAGTTGTCCATCAGTTCATTCCTTTGTTGCGCAAGGGATTCCTCGAGCAAAAGTTTAAAAGGATCTCCTGATCCATCATCTTTCTTCTCGCCCCCCGTGCGTTGTTGTAGGGCTCTGTGTGACCAATCTTGCAAAGGATCGATTGGTTCAAGTCCCAGCTTCTTGTACCCAGATCTTGTCGGGGACATGCACAAAGAAAACTAAATGAAAAGCAGACTACTCTAATACCACTGATATGGATTTATGAGCGGAAAAATAACTTCTATATGAAGAACAACAACATATATCCAATGAAAAATAACTTCTATTGAATAAATAAAATAGGTTGAAACTGTAAAACTGCAGAACTGAAAACAACTTGTTCGAATGGTGGTAGCTACCTCTAAGAAGAGATGTGGTTGCTACACACATTCATCTAAGAAAAATGATTACAATGATGCTCCAGAGGAATTTTTAACATTACTCATGAATACCAAAAACCTAGACATCCCAAAACCTAACCCTAGGAGATGAAATGCCAAAAGTTACGTGGGCCCTGATGGGTAAGTTGGTACCTCAACTTCCCGGGGTCATAAATTTGGCATACAATCTCCGTTTTAGGTGTGTGATAGCCCGTTGGAAAAGTATTTTATAGAACTACACATTATGCCATCAAATTGTGACTCAATCCATAGTTTGACTATGGAAATCCCCAAAAACGTTGTTTAGGGCCCCAAAATGGCCTCAAAGGTACAAAAAGATTAACTGACATGAAACCTTTCAAAATAACCTAGTTAGATTAGGTGGGAGGTCACCGATATCCAACTGGAAGTTGTGTAGGGCTTCAGACAACCCTAGAAGTGTAGAACCCATGATTACAAAGAATTACAGAAGAACGTGATGAACTAAAATCTATCAAGATGAGCTAGCTGGAATAGGTGGGTGGCCACCAATATCCACCTGTATCAATAAAATAAGAGATTAGAGCTAGATAAACCATGGAGGGTGAATTATGGAGCATGTTGGAGTGTTTCTGGGGCATATTTGGAGCAAAAGAATGAAGATCTAGGTTATCAGGCCTGAAGAGTGAACTCTTGTGTGAGTTGCATTGTAACAATAAATGTTTGTTGTTGTATTGCTGATAGTTATTTCTGGTAGTGAGCTCCCTTGATTTTCTTAGCAGATATATTCCTGGTTACATGTTCTAGAGGGAACCTGATAAATGAATGTCAAGGGATTGAAATAACTAAAGGGGTACATTCCTTGGGTTGGACGGGTCGAGAGGAAGAGAGTTGGTGGAAAATTGGGATAGTTGTAGGAGATTACCAGTGGGTTGTGGAATTTTTGAGTTGTGAGTGGATAGTGAGAGACCACCCAATTTTGTGGATTGGAAGCCCCAGCTCGGGGGTGAATTGTTGTTGATATTTGGAACAACAAGTCTATGGTCGGGTGGAACATCTGTCAAGCATCTGGTTGCACAATTGAATTAAAAGATAAGTGTTTTATCTATTGTATGTGTTATATTTATGAGTTAAATTGTTGTGCATCCACTCTATGTTTAAAATGGATTTATATGTTGTTGTATTTGAGTTTATTATTTGCATTTCTTGTTTATTTTATAATATTTTAGTTTCATTTAATTAATGGTAACAAATAATAGTTAAATCTAGTGTAATTCATAGCTGGTAAGCTACAAGAATTTAGTTAGCAGATTTTTTTTTTAATTTATGTGTTTTCTACACGTAATGGTCCTCAGCTGGGATGGGGAATGTTAAATCATGGTATTAGAGTCTATGGTCCAAACACCGGGCTTATATGGTCTAGAAAGAGTGTGAATTGGGAAAATTTGTTGTTACATATTTTGTTATGTGCGGAATTGGGGGAAAACATTGAAAAATTAGAGAGAAATCCCCAAATTCGTGAGCAAATTCAGGTTGAATTTTTCTCGTATCCATTTCCAAGAGTTTTAATGGCGTCAATCTGCATAATTGTAGTGTTGAATTCAACCTGGAAGGTCAAAATTTGTGTTTTAATGGCCACTGTAGAATTGGACGAAGTTTGGTGAATCGATGATCGAGATCATGTTTTATTTTGAGATTAACATACTAGATTCATTTTGATAGATTTTAAAACTTATAAGGTTTTTGAAGTTTTCCATTGTCTAGCATATCAACAACCAAGATTCATTTTCGATCGTTTTGAAGTTGAAGTAGATCAAAAATATGGATTCATTTTCGACTATTTGGAAGGTGAATTAGATCGATGACCAAGATTCATTTTAGGTAGTTTTGAAAATGGATCAAATTGACGGTCAAGTTTAGTTTGAATGACATATCAATGGTCCAAATTCATCATGGTTTTGGTCGAAAATTTCTAAGTGTTGGAATTGGCCAAGAGAATTCGTCGATGTTTGATGGTTGGGTCAACCAAATTGGTGAAGTGTTTTAGCCACCAATGAAAATTGATGATGGTTGGGTCAATCGTTTTAGCAAGGTGCTTTCTTGAAAAGAGGAATTGTCGATTGTCAATGAATCGTGATTGGGTCGGATGATTCGACGAGGTGTTTGGGTCATCCAAGGGAAACCGCTAATGGTCGATGAAGAAAAGAGGGGGACGATGTGTCATAGCATGTCAACATCCACGTGTCATTCCATGTCAACCAGAGTGTCATGTTAGAGTCTACATGTCATGACATGTTAGCATCCATGTGTCATGCCACACCAACAAAGAGATGACCGATGGCCAATATTCGGGTCGATCGAATTGGAGAAGTGTTTTCACATGCCAACAGAAATGGTTGATGGTTGATGATTGGGTCGATCGAATTGGTAAGGATTTTCATATGCCAAGAAGAATCGTCAAAAATCTATGGTCGATGGTCGGGTTGGATGCCTTAGTGATATCTTGCAAATTAGTTTCCAAAGGAAAGGGCCATGGCCGACAAACGAGTCAGCAATTTGGGAAAAGTGTTGCGTGCATCTAAAGGAAAACACCGATCACTGATAGATTTCATATCAACAGCTGATATTTCACCTTATTTGAGATTGACTACTTAGATTTAAAGGTTGTTATAGTACTAAAAAAACCAATTTTGTGTGAACTTTTCATATTTTTTAAGGTATTAAACTTGCGGGGCGATTTTGAGGCCCTTAATGACATTTTTAGGCAATCAAAATCGATGATAAAAAGTATACCTCTGGTACACTATGTCTTTGTAGTTTAAATAAAATAACTCAGAGAGAGCTATGCAACAAGCTATTCCGAGCACAAAACATAGCTCGTATGAGAAAGTTATAGCTAAAATAGTTAAGGTAAATTTTTCGCACCGATTTACTTCAAGAGGGAATAACTCCTTGCTCATAAGTCTGTTTGAGGCACAAGAGTAGTCTATGGAAATATTATGAACCATAGAAGACAACCATGGAGCTAGATTTAGAATCTGGGTATTTAAAAAAAGTGTAGGAAGAGAAAGAAGACACCTATAACATACAAGGATAAAATGAGAAAACAATCTATACTTCTCTAGACCATAACTTTCAACTCAGAGATCAGATTCAAAAAACAAAATAGTCGTTGGAAAGGTATTGAGAAGGAGAAGACATATATCCACCCAAAATTTTGAATTGGGCACTAAAATTTTGTGAAAAAGTAATAAAGTAAATTCTGCAGCAGTAAGTGAGGGGAAATTGCAACTCGTGAATGTTGTAACTTTTCACTCGGAACTCAGAATGAGGCATGAGTACAGTCATTAGAGAGATGTTTTAGAGAGGAATGTATATAAAGAATCATATTTTGACTTATTTCATTTTTGTATTCATAAATAGAGATGAAGAATAACTTGTATTCTAATTAGTGAAATGTTGTATAAGTATGCAATGTGTGCTAACAATACTTATTACATGCACATTTCTTGCAGAATTAGAGGTACAGGAAAACAAATTTGGTTCTTATATGAGGATCAGAGTTATGGAATATGCCCAAGGATATTACAACCATGAGGAGGAGGTTTTAGGTATTCATGTCAGCATGGTAAATGCTAATATAGAGTTAAATGGAAGAAGAGGCAGGAATGAGCGTGTAACTATGAGAATCCTGCATAGAGAAGTGCAGAGTTATAAGGAAGATAATGAAAGAATTATGAAGAGATACTTCAGAGTCTGAATGTGTTGCATAGGAAAGTTAACAGAGACTCTAGAACCAAGCAAGCAACCAGTTCTAGACAAGTGATAGCATCCAGATCCCAAAGAAAAAAGGATGATAACGGGGATGACAGGAAGTCAAGAAGCATGAGCAGGTGCCATCATTCTCCAAGGTAATCCACTAGAATAAATCATGTGATTTTAGGACCAAGGATCAACCCAAGTGTGTCTCCTATCAGGAGGGAGAGAATAATGCCTAAGGCATACATCTTGCAAGGTGAACTCAGGAAAATCAACCCACCAACTTTCAATGGTGAGCACAGGAAAGGAGATGAGGTTGATGCCTAGTTGTTGGAAATGAAGAAATATTTCTAGCTGCATGATTACCCCTCAAGGGTAGAATCTAGAATTGCAACCTACCACTTGCAAGAAAATGAAACCATGTGGTGGGATTAAATTAAGCAAGCCAAGAACCTTAATGAGAAAAGGATATCATGGAGATAGTTCAAAGGATATTTCCAAGAGAATTATTTGTCTGAGCATTACTATGAAAGGAAGATGAATGAGTTATTTGAACACAAGTTGGGAAGCATGATAATGGATGAATATGAGAAGAGTTTATTTGAATTGTTGAAGTATGTTGACTTCATAAAGGATGAGAAAGCGAAAATACAAAGATTTATGAGTAGGTTACCCTCTTTCTATAGTGACAATATACAATATGATAACCCCAAGACTTTATAGGAAGGCATAAGGAGAGAAAAACATCTATATGAGTAGAGAAGAGGAAGGCCAAATTTCTAAAAATCTTGAAATGAAAATATGAAGGGTAAAAAGGATCAAAGGAATAAATGTTTTAATCCACCCTTTTCCAAGAACAAATCCCAAGAAAACTAGCAAGGTTCGTCAACACAAAATGAGCATAAGATTGCAGATTCATTTGGGAAAAGGCTAAGGCAATAATCTATACAATGTTGGAGATGTGAGGGGAATCACATATATAGGGACTTCCCTCACAAAGAATAAAGAATGAGGATTTTACACAACATTCAAGAGGTTGAAACAGTTGAAGACATGTGAGGGAATATGCCAAGGATTTATGTAGCCTTGGACAACAAGCAAGCAGAATATCAATCCCCTATGATTGAAGTGGAATGTAAGATTGATAACCATCATATAGAAATTTGAGTTGATTCTAGAGCTAGACTTAGTGTTAGGGACCTAACCTACCTAACCCCTCAAGTGGGTAGAATAATATATTTACATGTAATAAAGGTCAATATTAATAAGGCCTAGCAATAAGGAGGAATAAGTCAAATGTAAAAAGACCTAATAGAAGCTTCCACTTCTAGAAGGATCTTCCTCTAGATTGTTCTTTTGGATAGATAAATTTAGCATAAATAGGAGTAGAGGGTATGAGAACTTTTGTCTTGAATAATTATTATAATAGAGCTCTTCTCTGATGTAGGTTGTCCCCTCGAAGAGACAAGTGAACCTTGTTTCCTATTAATAAAGGTATAATTATTGTGTTGTGGTTCTATATAATTTGTTGTTTCGATGTTATCTCTATAGTATTTTCATATTATGTTGCTATCTCAGTTTTATTTTCTTCATTGTTCCTATTCTCTACTAATATAATAGACCTGGAACCTTACAAGTGGTATCATAGAACTTTCTTTGGCAAAAAATTGTGGGTTAATTTTTTTCAGGGTAGAGATGTATTTCGGCATCTTAAAGCTATAAATATCTTTCTTTACGTGCATAAACTCGCGGTTGGGGAGTAGTACACGTAGGAAATAAAAGTGGTACTCAAGTGAACATATGTTGGCCACCCTTGTAACCCATGTTGGTACCCCTTTGAGTGGTAGCGCATCAGACAAAACTTGTATACGAATCGAACTAGATCTCCTGAAGCCCTTTATAGATAAAAAAATTGGCAGTATGACTACTATAGTTCCACCAAGAACATCACTCAGGAAGATACTCTCTAGTACCTAGGTAGTCGGGTAGTATGGATAAGGGAACGGTCTAGCCTCCTTAGTTGGTTCCCTGAGATATTAGGTCGAGTAGTATTGTTGGACCCTGCATGTATATCAGAGATTTATAGCACAGGGAAAACCATTGTTTGTAGAAACCCTAAATATCCTACCCCTTGGGATGGAAAAAAAAAAACAAAACAGACAAGATCTATTGTTGTGCAACTGTGCCTTTTGCATTCTGATTGCGAAATTACTACACATTTCTTCATGTTAAGCATTTGGGCATTTCATCATTGTAGTATTATTCAGGCCAGATTCTAACTCTGCAGGAGTAAAAAAATAGTATATTGGTCCCGCCAGCACACTTATTTGGTACCTATCCCATTGGATTCCCTTTTTCTCCCTGATCACAGTCATACCTTTCATTTTTAATCCTTTTTTTTTAGTGGACCCAACCCCTTCCCATATTCCCTATTTTGTTGCCTATTCCATTAGATTTCCATTCTCGCCCTGATCGTCATGGTACCTATCACTTATAAGTCCTTTTTTGTGGTTTGACCCACCCATTTTCCCTTGCCTGCACTCCCCCTCTCCGAATGGCCACCACTCGCAACCAAGACCTGCAAGCTTCCATCAATCAAGCCCAAGACTCCATCCAACATGTGACATTTGAGATTGGCTCTACCAATTCCTGCCTTGCACAATTCAAGACCTAAGTCCAACACAAATTTGACACCATGGAAGCCAAATTCATGAACCAATTTAGCACCCTCTAGTTTTTTGTCAACCAGTTGTTGAACCACACTCCAGGTCCTTCCTCCTTGGACCAACTATATATTGTTGATTCCTCTCATTCTCTACATTTTCAATCCAACTCTTTTCATCGTGACCCCCGTCTTCCCCACGTTGAGGTCAATAAATTTGATGGCTTTGATCCTACGAGTTGGCTCACTCAAATGGAGCATTATTTTTCTCTGCATGGCATTACTAATGAGTTGGAAAAACTTCGCTATGTTTTCCTCTATCTAGATCCTAACGATGGCAATGGTGGAAATGGCGTAAAAATTCACGTCAGGGGTATATTTCCTGGACCCAGTTTTTTGTAGAGCTATATGAATTCTTTGACATTGATACCCTCTATCTCGGTCATTTGACCAAGTTGAAACAATCAGGCATAGTGGAAGACTTTATAACTGCTTTTGATCATTTGGCCTTTTGAACCAAGGGAATGTCAGATGCGTTCTTTCGTGAATGCTTTATCACTAACCTAAAGGATGAAATTTGATCCCAGGTTCTCATGGCCCACCTTCAAACTTGGTTGGAGGCCAATAAACGTGCTAAAGAGATCCAACAAGTTGTTTTTTCCCAGAACAAAAAACCCTCTTTTGTTCCTCGCCCTCGACCCACTAATCCTATGGCTGAAATGACTGAACGCCAACTGAAGGGTCTTTGTTATAATTTTGATGAAAAATATTTTCCAGGGCACAAGTGTAAGGAAAAAAAACTTTTTATGGCCATTTTCGAAGATGTTCCTAAAAAAGATGTGACATTTCCCCTTGTTGAAGAGCCCTCCCTTCCCGATGCTACCCAGGATCCCGCTGGCCCACCTAAAGTTGATCCATGCATATCCTTGTATGCCCTCACTGGCTTCTCTGCTCCACAAACCCTCAAGCTCATTGGCTATATTAATCATAGGAAGTTCATCATCCTTATTGACAGTGGTAGCACCCATAATTTTATTTATCATCGCATTGCCCAAAAAACCAATTTCTATATTTGTGTCATCAATAATTTTCAAGTCATGATAGCCAATGGTGGGTCCATGAAATATGGTGGGAATTGTGAAAATGTATTTCTTCAAATTGGACATGACCACCTGAAATCTCATATGTTTTCCATTGAAATGGGCGGTTGTGGCATTGTGTTAGGTGTTGAATGGCTATGCACTTTGGGTCCCATTCCTATGGATTTTAAAGAATTAAACATGAAATTCCAACAAGAGGGACAAAGGTATCAATTCCAAGGTCTCACAGATGGTTCTATTGAGATCATTAGTTCCCATTGCATGGAAAATATCCTCAAGAAAGGCCACTTTGGTATTATTTCTCAAATCCATTCTATTCAAGCGGTCGAGACACCCTCTTTGCATCCTGACCTCCAAGTTATCCTCTCCACCCATCAAGCTATTTTTTCCACTCCTCAGGGACTTTCACCCTCTTGTGGTGTTCATTATCATTCCATTCCCCCTGTTCCTGGCAGTATTCCTCCCAATGTTCGCCCTTATCTTCATCCCTTTTCCCAAAAGAATGATATTGAGAAAATAGTTCATGAATTTCTCCAAGAGGGTGTTATCCGCCCCAGTACCAACCTTTATTATTCTTCTGTGGTCATGGAACTTAAGAAAGAAGGTACTTGGTGCATGTGTCTGGACTTTCGTGCCCTCAATAAACTCACCATTAAGGACAAGTTTCCCATTCCTATCATTGATGATCATTTGGATGAGTTGAGTGGGGCTTAGTACTTCACTAAACTTGATTTGCGTTCTGGCTACCACCAAATACATATGCAAGAAGGTGATATCCCCAAGACTGCCTTTCGAACTCATGAGGGTCACTATGAGTTCTTGGTCATTCCCTTTGGCCTGTGTAATTCCCCATCCACCTTCCAAAGCCTCATGAATCATGTCTTCCATCCTTTTCTCCATCATTTTGTCTTAGTTTTCTTTAATGATATTCTCATTTATAGTAAAACTTGGCAATCCCATATTTTCCATGTGGATCAATTTCTCCATCTACTCTCTCAGCACCAAAGTTTCCTCAAACACTCTAAATGTGCCTTGGATGCCTAGGAATTTGAGTACTTGGGTCGTATGGGTTGCAAGGCTGGTGCCTGGGTGGATCCTAAAAATGAAGCAATGCAGGATTGTCCTTGCCCCAAGACTATCAAAATCTTGCATGGTTTTATGGGTTTAACAAGTTATTCTCGTAAGTTTGTTTAGAATTATGGAAATATTGCGGTGCCTCTCACTACCCTCCTTAAAAATAATTATATCACTTGGACTCCCATAGTTGATGAGGACTTTCAAGCCTTGAAGGAGACTATGTGTTCTACTCTGGTCTTGGCCCTTCCTAATTTCACAAAGACCTTTGTCCTAGAATGTGATTCCTCTGGGAGAGGAATTGGATCAGTTCTTATGCAAGAGGGAAAACCTTTGTCCTTTACCATTGTTGGGATAGGGGCATACCCAAGGTTCAATGTTTCAACAATGCACCAACAAAACCCTAACTATCGGCCCTTTCAGAAACACCTGCGAAGCAGATGAAGTCTCACCCAAGGTAGATGCAGGGGTGATTGCAGGACTCAGATGTCTGCAACCTAGCTGGGACACAGATCTGTGATTATAATACCTTAGCAGAGAACTTAGTAGTTAAAGTTCATTATCAATTATCCCTTATTCACATCACAAATTCAAGCCCTAATTATAGAAAAAACCAATATTCAACCAGATCTAGAACTTCCAAACACTTAGCACATAGAAATAGATCAGATATAGCATTCATTCACATTACTAAGCACTAAGTTATTATATCATATGCTTCTAACATACATAAAGGTAACAACACTAAGCATAAATCACATCAAATTCACAAAGCAACCATAACACAGGATATATGTGGTTCACCCCAGCGTGGGGCTACATCCACCAACTCTTCTCTTATTTATTATCTTCTCTCAATATTCTACAAGCACAGAGCCACAGGAACCCACTTCACATAGGACAGGAGATCTGCACACACCTCACTAGATCCTCCTTCCCCGAGCTAGGTTTAAGCACAAAGACTTATTACAATCACTTTCACTTAGTTCTGCAAGTTCTTAACACACAGTAAGAATGAAGCCTCTAGCTTCACACTAAGCTGATTCTACCAGGTCTCTCTACTTACATCGCCTAGCTTTCTATTTATACATTACAAAATGGGTCTAAACATGGGTAAACCCATGGTCTGACATCCCATACCCGTTACATAAACCCTAAACCATAAGTTCCCTAAAAAGGGGCTGAGATCCCGTGATCTCCGCTTCACCTGGCGCTCTATCTTCGATCAGTCTATCAAAGTCCCAAAAATAATCAAACATGACCAACGTTCTCCAAAACTTGGTAGCACTCACCTGTGACTCATCTCGAGTCACACTACTCTGGGCAACTCTACCTCAAACGCCTCGAGCTTGGCTCGAGCTGCTTCAACCTGCTGCTTCGCCAAGGCCTCCTACTCAGTGAACTTCTAAATAACTGCCTCAGTCATAGGTCCTTCCAAGAGTTGTTCTACTGCAATGATTTCTTTTTCTAGTTCTGCTCCTCATCCTTCAATCTCCTCAAAAAGTAAGCAAGCTACATCCTGGACTGGTTGGAGCTTCTGAGTCACTTCCATGAATTTGCTCTGTATGGCATGGACCTATTGATAAGCTGTGCATTGTTCTTGGGATATTTTCATTTGATCGACCACTAACAAGGGCTTCAACTGCGCTTGTACTCTTGCTTCTTACTGATTTTATTCCTTGAGTTGTGACTCCAGTGTCTTTAGTTTAGGGTCCTCGGTAAGGCGCTCATAATTCTGTGCACTTCGACTACTAAGTTGTTTACATTCTAAGGCTAATGCCTTGATTCTATAGACTTCGCTTTGGGCAGTTTATTCTCACTGGTATTGCACTTCCTATGGGGTGCTTGGTACTACTTGTAACTCCAATTCTGCTACTCTATATTGAAGTTGTTGTATGGTTGCAGCAAGCTTCGTTACTTGACTCTCCACTAGGTCTTCTTCTATCTGTTCTAAGACTGTCACAGAGAGAAGTGCTTTGTTGACTTCTTCTTTAACTCCAACTTGCTCCATGAGTAGTTGTTATTTCTCTTTCTGTATCTGTGCTTTATCATCTTCGAACTTGATTTGGAGGTCGTCCTTATCTTGTTGTGCAACTCAACATTTCTCTATGACTTCCTCTTATGTTTTCTTCAGGGCCATTGTGGCCTGTTCTTTTTCTTCCTACATGCAACGAAGGAGATCTTCAATTGCATCAGTTATTCTACGGAGTTGGGTAGGCTCATCTCCCAACTTTGTTTCTTCTGATGGTGGGGGCGCATTGGAAACTACACGGCTGGAGTGAAGGGCTTGTTTTACCCCTCTCAGCTCTACTTCAATTCTTTCATACATGGTTTCTTGTTTTTCTTCATTTCTCTGCAAAATATCTTCTAAGGTGTCTGATACAACTGCGATAATGAAGTCGAAGTCATTGACCGTGAGCACAGTCTGTAGCTTTGGCTTACTAGCTTTGGAATTCTTCCGCAATGTAGGTTTCATTGGGGAAACCTTTCTTTTCTTGGACGTCTCTGCCTCTTCAAGGGGGTTCCTAAGTGGTGTTACTTCACCCTGCTTCTGCTTGTCTTCTTCCCCTTCTTTCTCTTTGTTTTTCACTTCATTGTCTCCTCCTCCGCTAGGTGAATCTGGTGCAGTCTCTTTTGATATCTTGTGTATTTCCTGTACATCTTCCTTCTTTTTCTTCCTACTACTGCTAGGTGCATCATATTCTTCGTGAGTAACCACCAGACTTCCAATGAGGTCGGGGTCGTACAGTTCTGCATGGTTAACTAGAACTGGGAGTTCTTCAGACCACTCCTTGGTGATTTCCTCCATATCCTCCTCGGTGAGATTGTAATAGGACTGAATCTCTTCTTTATGTTCATCTTTGCGCGCAGTGATATATATAAAATGCCTATTTGTGCGGAACTTCACAATTGGTCTGAACCTGTCTAGAGCGTTCGGCGTCATACGAGGTAAATACTCAATAGCCCTCTTTAACTATAGGTAGTAGGTATGGAACACCGCATTTGACTACCATTATTTCACCATATCGCTCGAATACCAAAGCGTGGTGAACTTCGTAGCTAGTGGCTCGAACGGCTCAATGTCGGGGAAGGTCGCTCCTTCCGCCATATCCCAAGCAATGAATGCAATGAAGATCAGTAGCCAACTAAAATGGAACTCATAGCCATGATCCTGAGCTTCGCGGTAGTCCTGTTCTAACTGGTTGATGAGGTAACTCGCCCAGTTCATTTGTAATCCTTCCACGCATTTTCCTACGAGGTCAACAATGAACCTTGTGACCTGCGTGGGTTTGTTCTTTCTTACTAGCTTACCAGTGATCAACTAGCAGGCTAGGCACACTGTGTCATTCTGGATGGAGGCTACCTTGTATCCTCACTTCCCCTTCTCGACATCGCCATAGGTTTCTTTAATCTTCTGTGCCAGAACGTGATCTGCAACCTTCCCTGGATAAAATTCTTGTGGGTCTGGTCCTTGCATGCTTAATCTGATGATCCTATGGATCAGCACCGAATCAACGGTGATATGCCTATCAAACCACAGATAACCACCATGGAAGCACAACAACATCATCTTAACGCATGCATTAACCTCCTAATGTCTTCTGAAGTGCAGTATCTTCATCACGTTCAAGATAGTGGGCCTTGTGATGTCCATATTCCATGGCTAGGGGATGATATTCGACTTCTTCTCCTTGTTCATGGTCAAATATTTGTGAGGTGCGAGCATGCCATAGCTCTTGTTGTCTCCTAGGTTATAGTCACTGATCTTTAACATCGGAATCCTCTCCAAGTGTGTTCTAACTGCACGTATTCCCTTTAGGAGGTATGCAGTGATGACTATGTAGTCGAAGTCTCTCGGGACACTGTCATGACTCACCACACCGGCCAGGGGTGGGATGTAGTTGGGCATGATGGATGGGATTAGCTTTGCATTCACCAAGTCATCACTATGCTTCATTAATTTCTTGGTTACATCTCGGGATGGTCCAGATCCACGAGCAATCGACGGGGATGCTTGCACTCCTCTTGTCTATGAGTCTTGGATGCCTGCAGACATCACCTTCTCAGCCATGAGGTCTATTAGGATCTCTTCGATGGATTTTTCTTCTGCACTAATTTCGTCTGACATGCACACTCGAGATTTGATATCTTAGGTTGGTGAAAAAACACTCAATGTAACAGAATGGATGGCAAGGTCTCAATGATCATTGTGTGAAAACAACTAGTTCTATGTGGGATCGAATAATCACAATTGGAAAAAGAGTTCTCGGTGCAACTCTCGATGGGATAAATAGACAACGTCGTAACATAATCTATCAACGTGAAGGAATGCCTCAATCAATGTTATTATATCTGTTATGGCACGGTCCCAACGGTCCTGTGGCAAACGTTCCTGCAATAACTGCATTTCTAGCCATTCTGGAGCGTCATTCTAACAGTCAAGATGCCTCCAATGGTCATATTTCTTCATCGTGACGAAGTGCCAATCTTCATTTTTCTGATATCCCAGTGGAGTTCCAGTTATGAAAACCTTCTTTCTACGAGGTCTTCTCTGGAACACCCTGTAACTTTTCTAACTTTTCTTTCTTCTTGCTGACCTTTCTATCCTTCTTTCCTGTAATCTGAGTTATTGGGTTCCTCTTCCCATTTTGATTCTTATATTCTCTTGGTAAAGTAACTTCACGTTGTCGATGATCTTTCATAGGGTTCAAGGGTGATATTTCTTCTCTGTCTAGGGTAGGTTCTCTACTCTCCTGTACAGACAACTATTTCACATCTTCCTGTGTTCTTTCAACTTCGACATCCAGATCTTTGGTCCTAAATAGCTTCGATTGGTCTTCTTGTTATTTCATTAAGTGTTCTATTCTCCTATCCATGAAATATCTTAGTTCTTGTTTTTCCCGTTCTAGATCCTCCTCTTCTTGTTTTCTTCGTATCTAATATTTCTCAATCAAGGTTTTTCCTAACAAAATAGCAAATGGGGTGTTGTTCTCAACAAACTTAACGATCTCAAATTCTTCTTCTGTTGTAGTGCCATGAGCACTCATATATGTCTGGGTAAGTCTTCCACATAGGGTTATCAGCTTTCCTCTAAATAATATTATTCCTCCTAATGAAGGAACCATAGAAGGCTTTCCCAAAATTTCCCAAGTTCTATCTGTCATGATGTTCACCTATGTTTCCTCATCCAGAACACATTCTATGTCGAAGTCTCCTATTCGTGTTTCTATGCACTCCTTCTCTTTTAAGATTTCTGATAAGTTGGTATCTTTGTGATTGTTCAAGGTTTCTTGTATCTATAATAATATAGTCTCTGATCCTTTCTGGGGTTCTATCATATCCTTAGTTTCTTGGCTTGTCTCATAGTTTTCTTGTCTCATATTCATCTTTTCAACTTTTGCAATCATTCTAGGGAAATCCAAAACTTCATGTCGAGTAGCCTTACAACAAAGGAAAATAGGACCTCTACCAGGGAATTCCTTAGCAAGATGTCCTGGTCTTATGCAACTATAGCAAAGATTTAATCCTCTCTTTCTCTTGAATGATCCCCAAACTTTCCTGTACTGTGCACTGGGATCACAGTAACTAACCTGCAAAAAATTCTTTCTAGGATCCTAGATCCATTTGTTAGTCCAATCGTTCTTTCTATGCATAGGAATAACATAGCTTTCATTATTTCTATCAGGTCTATTCATATCAAATATTCTTTCTTATAGTTGTACCCTAGTTTTCATATTAGGACCAAATCTATTAAACATACCTAGATCCATTCTTTTGAAATAAAAAATTTCACTTCTCTTACCTTTCTCAAAGCACAAAGCTTCAAGATCTTACCTCTTTTCTTCAGTTCGGACTTCTCTTCTTAGCACAGAGCTTCACAAGTCAAGTAGAATACTGTGCACTAGGGAAACATATCTACGCACAGATCTTTCTCTTTTCTTCAGTTCCCAGCAATCACAGTTTCAAGTCCCAGTAACGAAACCATTTGTTGGGACAAGGGAAGACCCAGGGTTCAACGTTTCAACAGCACACCAATAAAACCCTAACTATCGGCCCTTTCGGCAACACCTGTGAAGCAGATGAAGTATCACCCGAGGTAGAGGCAGGGTGGTTGCAGGACTCAGATGTCTGCAACCTAGCTGGGACACGGATCTGTGATTATAATACCTTAGCAGAGAACTTAGTAGTTAACATTAATTAGAAATTATCCTTTATTCACATCGCATATTCAAGCCCTAATTACATAACAATGCAGTATTCAACCAAATCTAGCACTTCCAAGCACTTAGCACATCAAAACAAATCAGATCTAGCATTCATTCACATTACTAAGCACTAAGCTATTATATCAGATGTTTCTAACATACATAAAGGTAACAACACTAAGCATAAATCACATCAAATGCACAAAGCAACCATAACACAGGATATACATGGTTCACCCCAGCGTGGGGCTAAGTCCACCAACTCTTCTCTTATTTATTATCTTCTCTCAATCTTCTACAAGCACAGAGCCATAGGAACCCACTCCACATAGGACAGGAGATATGTGTGCACCTCATCAGATCCTCCTTCCCCGATCTATGTTTAAGCACAAAGCCTTCTTACAATCGCTTGCACTTAGTTCTGCAAGTTCTTAACACACAATAAGCATGAAGCCTCTAGCTCTACACTAAGTTGATTCTACTAGGTCTCTCTACTTACATTGCCTATCTTTCTATTTATACATTACAAAATGGGCCTAAACATGGGTAAACCCATGGGCCAACATCCCATACCCGTTACATAAACCCTAAACCCATAAGTTCCCTAAAAAGGGGACGAGATCCCATGATCTCTGCTTCGCCTGGTGCTCCATCTTCGACCAGGCTGTCAAAGTCTCAAAAATGGTCAAACATGACCAAGGTTCTCCAAAACTTGGTCGAGGGCCAACAACCAGCAACCAACTGTCAGAACGCCATTTGGGCCAATCAATCTATGAAAAGAAAATGTTGTCTATTATGCATGCAGTGGATCTCTGGTGCCCTTATCTCTTGGGGAAACTCTTCCAAATTAAGACAGATCATCAAAGCCTCAAGTATTTTACAGAGCAACGACCTTCCTCCCTAGAGCAACAAAAATGGATAACTAAGCTCTTTGGATATGGTTATGAGATCATTTACAAGAAAGGTAATGAAAATTTGGTTGTTGATGCTCTTTCTCAAAAATATGAAGTTGAAGGGTCCCTTTTCTCCCTATCCTTCATTGTACCAAATTGGCTCCAAGATGTTCACAAGGAATGGCTATAAGATCCTAAAATTTCGCATCTCATCCAACAATTTCAAGCCAATTCTCCAATTCCCCCAGGGTACTCTTGGCACAATGATGAGATTTGTTACAAAGGTCGTTTGTATTTAAGTAAATAATCACAACTTAAATCCATAGTGATTTATGAGCTTCATGCTACACCCACATCTAGACACTTAGGGTTTACCAAAACCTATGATCGAGTCAAACGTTCTTTTTTCTGGGATGGTATGAAAAAGGACGTTTGCACTTTTGAGGTAGAATGTGATGTTTTTCAACACAACAAGGGAGAAACAATCAAAGCTAGTAGCACACTCCAACTTCTTCCAATTCCTCCCTCTATTTGGAGGGACATCTCTATGGATTTTATTGTGGGATTACCTAGATCACGCAATAAGTCAGTCATCATGGTGGTCGTTGATCATCTTTCCAAGTATGCTCATTTCTTTGCTCTTCAACACCCATTTACCACATCCATTGTGGCTCAACTTTTCATGGATCATGTCTTCAAGCTTCATGGCATGCCTCATTCTATTGTTTCTAATCGAGATCCCACTTTCACCAACAATTTTTGGCAAGAATGTTTCAGGCTACAGGGCACCCAATTGCATCTAAGCACCACCTATCATCCCCATACTGATGGTCAAACTGAAGTTGTCAATAAGTGTTTGGATAATTATTTGAGGTGTTTTTCCTCTGAAATGAAAAATCAATGGGCTCAATGGTTACCATTAGTTGAATGGTGGTAAAACACTTCTTACCATACTGCTACTCACATGACTCCTTTTGAAGCAGTATATGGACAAAATCCACCTTTCGTTCTCTTCTACATGCTAGGTGTATCGAAGGTCCAGGAGGTTGACCAAACACTTATAGTTCGATGGGCTATTTTCCATACCTTCAAAGAGAATTTGGTCATGTCTCAGAATCGTATGAAGAAACAAGATGATCAATGTCACTCATAACGTCAATTTACTAAAGGAGACCATGTATTTCTTTGAATGCAACCTTATAATCAAACTTCACTCAAGGCCGGAAATTGTCAGAAACTAGCGCCCAAATTTTATGGTCCTTGTATAGTTCTCAAGCGCATGGGATAGGTGGCCTATCATTTATCTTTGCCCAGTCCTTCTAAGCTCCATCCTACTTTTCATGTCTTTTGCTTAAAGAAGATGATTGGAACTAAGTGTCAAACTCAAACCAGCCTTCCTGAGTTGGATGAAGAAGAACATAGTTACCAACTTAACGAGAACTCTCCAGAGTTCTCATTTTTGGGAGGGGTCCAATTTTTTACCTTGTTTTTAAAAATGGTGCTACCGGTAGCACCCCCTCTCCATTTTTAGGTGATTTTTTATATTTTAAATTTTTCGATCCACAATGTTTCCATGTTATTTTTTTAAATTCTCATTTTTCATCTATTTTAAATTATATATATATATATATATATATAGTTTTTATTCAACTCTGTTTTTAGTCTTTTTTTCATGCTTCTTTCAATCTTGAAATTTTTTTTACCATTTACTTTTTCAAAGTTACGATTTTTCATAGAATTTTGTCACCTTAATTAATTTATTGTTCCATACTTTTTAAATATAGTGAAAAACATCATTTTTAACACATTGTACCTTTACTTCAATAAATCAAAAAAAAATGTTGTTAAATAACACTACTTTTGAATATTTATAAAAATAAATACACATTTTATAGCCATATATCATAAAAAAACCTATACATTTTGGTACATATTCCTTAAAATAACATGTCAAATAAATCATTTTTATGGACATAATTGAAAAAAAAAAAGTCTAAATTTTAAAAAAAAATATCATTTTCTTTCATATTTTTATACATTTGAAGTAAAAAAATGACAACATTTGATAAATTTTTCCAATGTATAGTGATTCACATACAAATAAAACGAAAAAAGAAACAATAAAAAGATTCATCACAAACAAAAAGAGATACATCTTTATTCTTATTTTCAAATATGAAAGTCAAATCATTACAGTTATAACTCATCAAAAATTTGCAAAATTGAGCATCGTCTTCAAAGACATATTTAAACTAATCAACAATATCATATATCCCAAATTCATCATGCTCAACATACACATCATCATCTTCTTCGACGTCATTTTGTGCTTCCATTGTGTCATTTTTTTCTTCCATTGGTTCTTTGATATCTGCAAGTTCTCCAAAGTGATCCTTTCCAATCATTCCTCCTAATGGTACTTGAGGTTCCTTTGACAATTTTTCCACCTTTGATTCACTAAAATCTCCTTTCCTCAAGCCAACTTCTTGCATTTCATATGAAAGAGCTGGAATTGCATTAATTCTTTGTTGAATAAAACTGCACTGCATTGGGTCACTTTCAATGGCTATGCAATTCCTTCATTTCTGTAGGCAACACGGTAATGTTGTACCTAATCACCAAATACAAAATAAATAATGAAGTTAGATATTGTAAAACGATAACTTAAAAATAATCTAAGATTGAAGTATGATTTTATAAATATTAGATCATAATTCTTACCTAAACCCAAGAACAAATCCAAAACCCAATCTCCTTCATTTGAAAATTTATCTATAAGATAATTAATTAATGTTTGTGGTTTTTGATAAATGTTAACCATCTCTCCTTTCAAATCTTTTTCCTCGTATGTTAGCTTTCTAACCACAACATTGTATACCAATATACTACTAGGAGTCTCTCCATCATTTGCATTGACAAGAATAGAATTATAAGAATCATCTTTTGTCCAGGTTGCAAGATGTATACTCTCATAATCATGTTTAAATGATTCTTTCTTGGAGCTCTGAATATTTGGCTTCTGCCTGTAACATGAAAATTCAATTAAATTGTGAATTAATAAAATTGTTTTATAATGTTAATTGCTAAACATACACTTTCAATATCTTACCATAAAATGTCTCCTTGTCTTTTCTTTCCCCTTGAAACTTGATTGTACTAATCCTTATTATGTGTCTGAATGAAATACTAGAAATCTCCAAAATGGTGACGTTGTATCTTCTATAAATCCCATAACCACTTTACTGAAAGCTTGGTA
>JASDQU010243099.1:45385-81730 GCA_032191745.1 Picea mariana
GGGGGGGAGGCATTTAGAGGGAAAAGTTCATTATGCATGTTATAATAATGTCATAGGGACGATGAGCGTTTCTATCATTCTATGTTCTCAGAGAGAAGGGATGGCTTCATCAAATAAAGAAAATTATATTTTTGAGACATCAACAAATTCTTCGCATACCTCTTCTGTTGGGACTAGGAAATGCCATAGGAATGTTTTTAATGCAAATGAGGCGTCGGATTTTTCAGCTAGTCATAATGTTGATCATGGTGCAAGCAATTTTATTCAACATGTTCCTCATGAAAGTCCTAAATCAGAGGACTTTGAAGGCACCGATGATGAAGAGGAGGAATATGATGGTGATAAATCTAGTCAGCAGTTTAATAGTAATGAAAATAATCAAAATGTAGGTCAAAGTGGAGACTATGATCAATGTTTAAATGATTGGGATGAAAATTTTTCTCCAGGTGAAGAGTTTGAACGTACCGATGAAGATTTCCAAGGCACCAATGAAAATGATGGAGGAATTCCCTCAAGTGGAAATTTTAAAAGCAGTGAAGATGATTATGACAATGGTGGACCAAATTATCGGAGTGGAGAATTTAAAGGCAACAATGTTGGTGCTTATGAATTTCCTCCTAGTGAGGATTTTGAAGGTACTGACGAAGAGTTTCATCCAAGTGAGGATTTCCAAGGCACGACTGAGGATGGAGAAGAATTTCTGCCAAGTGGGGAATTTAAAATCAATGATGATGATTATGACAATGTTGGACAGTCTTTCTCGAATGAGGAATTTAAAAGAAACAATGTTGGTGCTGATAATTTCCCTCAAAGTGAGTATTTTGAGGGTACCGATGAGGATAATGAAGATTTTCCTTCAAGTGAAGATTTTGAAGCTATTAATGAGGATGATGAAGAATATCTTTCAAGTGGTGAGTTTCAAAGTAGCGAAGATGATTACACCATTGGTGGTCACTCTTTCCCGAGTGATAAATTAAAAAGAAACAATGTTGATGTTGATTTTCCTCCAAGTGAGGATTTTCAAGATGCTGATGAAGGTTTTCAAGGCACTAAGCAATATGGTGGAAATTTTCACTCAAGTGGGGATTTTGAAAGCAATGAAGATGATTATGTCAATAGTGGGCATAATGTTTATGATTATTTTTCTCCAAATGATTATGTTGATGATGATGTTCTCAAACATTCAGCTGCAACAAATGAAGGTGATCGACATTCTCTAGTTCAGTCTCCTGACAATGTTTTGCTTGATACTCCTTGTGGTGATAAGGAAAAACCTTCTAGTGAGGATGATGAAATAGTGGAGACATTGCAAAGAAACATTGTGTCTAGGACCAATATTATACCTTTTTTATATCGATCCAAAGCATTCTAGGTATACAAGGTCTAGGAAAGAATTTCTCACTGAATCGATTTCCATAAAAGAATTGATTTCAAGTGAATGTTGTCAAAAGAATTGTTTGAAAAGAATGGACTACATGTATGCCTTGAATAAAAGGAATACATATTTGTCAATGAATAAGAGCATGAAAAATTCATATTTGATGGGGTGCATGATATCCACCAATACAATATATGATTATCGCATTGGGAATATTTTACTTTGCAGAAAGGCTTTCAAAAAAATTCACTCAATTGGTAATCTTCATCTATCAAGAATCTAGATAAGGTTGGAAAAATATCCATCATTGTATTCAAAGGTACATCATGGACGAGAGCGTGGTACATTCACAAACACTGCATTGTCATGGATGCATGATTTCTTTTCCAAACATGGAGAGTGTATGCCAGATAGAGACACAATACATATTCCAGCTAATTTTTCAAGGAGGAAAATCTACAACTTGTACAAAGGATATGCTGAAGATGTTGAAGGAAAGGGTAATTATATTACATATGCATAGTTTAGAACAATATGGAAGAAACAATTCAACAATGTTTGTATTCCTAACAAGTCAAGGATGGGTTTTGTAGTATATGTGCTACTCTTAAATCAAGAAGAGATAAATCTGAAGGGGCCAAAAGAGGTATGTATTTACTATTTATTTTTTTTTTAAATTGAATAGTGATCAACTATGAAAACATACGATCAATATTTCCATTTTATGTCATGTGTAGATTCCATAATCAAAGAACTTCAAGAACATTGGAATCAACAATCAAGTGAAAGACGAAAGTTGTACAAACATCGGAAGAAGTATTACGATGCTCCAAAAAAATATTTAGGTATGATAATTGATGGCATGGACCAGAAGAAAACACTTCTACCACATTTTGTCCGTACACACAAAAATTTATAGGAAGAGAATTTCATTCAGTTTCACTTGGTTGGTTGTATGGTTTTCAATAGAAAAATGTGTCCAGGATTTTACTTCACAGCTCCAAATATTCATAATGATGCAAACCTGACCATCACCATAATTCACCATATGCTCACTCATTGGTTTGGAAATATTCCTCAAGTTCTCTATCTACAGTTGGACAACACTAGTCGTGAAAATAAAAATCAAATTATGTTTGGATATCTAAGCATGCTTGTTGAAATGGGGATCTTTCAAAAGGTGAAAGTTGGTTTCCTTCATGTTGGACACACTCATGATCATATTGATCAAATGTTCAGTCGTTTTTTCGTAACATTGAAGAGGAAAAATGTTGCAAGTCTACCATCATTGATTGAATGTATCAAGAAAGCATACATTCCAAAGCCTGTTTTTCATATATTAGAAGAAATTGTTGACATGCGAAGATTTATTCAGGAATCACATCGTGAAGAAATATGTATTGAGCAGCTTAATGACGTTAGCTTCCAACATCAATTTTGTTTCAAAAAAATTGATGGGAAAACACTTATATGGGGAAAGCAGTATTCAACTACTACAGAATGGGGGCCTTCATCGGGTTTATCATTTTTTAAGTTCATTCCAGATCGTCCAATTTTTGCATCAAACTTATTATTTTTACAATCAGTTGCTGAAATCCATAATGAACGAAGGCGTAATAGAGATGTAGATTATTCTAAATGCCTGGAAAAAATTAAAAATTCCATTAAGGATACATATGAGTACTTTGATGTTGTTGATTCTGTTTGGTGGGAGTCTTTTTTCAATAGTCAAAGTGACATAATTTCAAGCTCAACAAATGAAGATACAATGTTGAGGACTTCATTTCATTGGCCACAAAATATGCCAAACGAATCTGAAGAAACAAACATTGTTGAAGTTCAAGAATCTCAAGGTGTTATTGAGATTACACAAGTAGAGGAAAGAGAAATGTATATTGGTTCACGAAGGTCACATGCACAATGTGAAGCCATGGAAGACCTTTACAGGGGTTCAGTACAAGATATTAAAGATGGTAGCATTATTGCAGTTTTAGCGACTGAGGATCCACATGGTTATCCATTCTGGATAGGAAATGTTATAAATATTGAGAAAGAAAATGATGATGTTGTTGCAATTGAAGTGCATTGGTATGCAACAAGTACACACCCATTCAATGGTGTGTACAAGCCAGATATGGTGGTTGAGAAACATGTCAATAGAAAGAGAAAAAGAAAGGGTCAAAATACAACTCATCGTCGCACTGACCTCTTAAAATTAGACGATGTTGACATACTTGTTTATGACTTCAATTTGACAAAGAGAGGAACTCTTCGCTCCAAGACAACAGAGATTATCAAGAGGTTTCTTTCGCAAGAAATAAATGCAAGATGGGAGTTTGTTGAACCTAGTCATAGATCTAAAAGGCATTTGACATCTGAAATGTTGGGCATGCATGTAGACTCATATGGTGCATTCATAGACAATAGAGAAGAGTATGGATCATCTACATCTTCATCAAAACATTCATCTGAAGACAATGTAGACTCTGATGGTATTTCAGAAACCATGAGTCAATATGAATAAGTGTATGGAACATTTTAAGAATTTTTTATCCATATGATGTTTGTATGGTAACTAAAAAAGAGCATTGAACTTACATATGAACTTACATGAAGTTGTGAATCTTTTATTATGTTTTATGAATGATATGGTTTTTTATTATAGATAATATAACAAGATTTCTTAGCTCATATGTTTTGAATATGGTGAATATAACATTACTTTTGAGAAATTATTTATGTTTCATTCAATGTAACTTGTATTTACTTTTTTATTATTAAAAGGAAAAAATTATTAAAAAGTGACGTGAATTTTTAAAGTATATTGTGATATTTTCATCGCATTATGTATTACCTTGTGCTTTGCGTGATAATAACATTTAAAAAGTAAACATTTAAGGGTTGATTTTATGATTTTGTTTACAGTAATGATGAGTTCTTTTACCACATTATAAAAATGTGTCATTTTAATACCCCAATTTTAGAATGGGTGCTACCAGTAGCAATACTTTTCAATTTGATGGTTGATTTTGAGGTTTTGGTTTTAATGGTACCAAGTGATAAAAATATAATTTCAAATGATCTCAAAATTTAACATTTTGAAAAGAAAAAAAAAATCAAAAACATCTTATTTGTTTTTAGGTGCTGATTTTAAGGTTTTTCTGAGATACTATCTAAGTTTTGAAGGCGATGTTTGAAAACTATTGTAATATGACATCGTTTTAAAAAATGGTGCTACCCGTAGCACCACATTTTGATTTGGGGGTTGATTTTGATGTTTTTTATGCAAAAATATGGGTTTTTTGGGCCAGAGTTCTCATTTTGAGGTCACATTTTTTATTAAGTTAGTAACTATGTTGAAGGATTCATACGGTTGCATCCACAAGCAATTTTGGACCAGCATGAGCATTGTCTTCGTCAGCGCACCATCAAGGAAGTGTTAGTCTAGTGGTAAGATAAAACTCCAACAGATGCCACCTAGGAGCCAGCTAACATTCTGCAACAATTTCGTCATCTCAATCCTTGAGAAAAAGGTTGATTTTAAGGGGAGGGCATGTTAGGGACCTAACTTACCTAACCCATCAAGTGGGTAGAATAATATATTTCCATGTAATAAATGTCAATATTAATAAGTCCTAGTAATAACGAGGCATAAGTCAAATGTAAAAAGACCTAATAGAAGCTTCCACTTCTAGAAGGATCTTCCTATAGATTGTTCTTTTGGATAGATAGATTTAGTATAAATAGGAGTAGAGGGTATGAGAACTTTTGTCTTGAAGAATTATTGTAATAGAGCTCTGCTCTGTTGGAGGTTTCCCCCTCGAAGAGGCAAGTGAACCTTGTTTCCTATCAATAAAGTTATAATTATGGTGTTCTGGTTCCTTATAATTTTTTGTTCCGTTGTTATCTTCGCAGTATTTTCGTATTTTGTTGTTATATCAGTGTTATTTTCTGCATTGTTTCTCTTCTCTACTAATATAATAGACCTGGTACCTTACACATAGTTACATAAAATCTAACATTGTTGAAAATTTTCACTTGCAAAGGACTAAGCATAAGAATCTTGGTTAGTTTAGTTTGTCTTATCGACTAAGAGGAAAATCAATGAGATAGATAAATATTGTCCAATAGACATGAATGAACTCAACACAAAGGTATATGTTCACATCATACCATTTGGTTCATATGATTGTCTAATTGGAATGGATTGGTTGGAACAACACCATGTTGTCCTAGACTGTTACAATAAGATAATCACATGTCTTGATGAAGAAGGGAAGCAAGGCAAGGTTTGATGCATTCCAAGAGATGTAGTTGTTAGATAAATTTCAACTATGCAATTGAAAAAGAGTTTCAAGAAGGGATGTTATGTTTTTGCATCCCATATGGAAGAGGCAGTCATAGATAAGGTGGGGATCATTAAATACCATCCAGTCTTAAGGGATTTTGAGAATGTTTTTGGAGAAATTTTGGGGTTGCCACCAAAGAGAGACCTTGATTTATCTATTGATTTAGTTCCAGAAGTTGTCCCAATGTCCAAGACACTATACAGAATGGGCACACAAGAGTTGAAAGAGTTGCATATGCAACTTGAAGAGTCGTTAAAGAAGGGGTATATATTCCCAAGTGTGTCACCTTAGGGTGCCCTTGTTCTTTTTGTGAAGAAGAAAGATGGAACCTTAAATAAGGTCACCATAAAGATCAAATATCATTTTCCAAGGATTGATGACTTATTTGATCAACTGAAAGGTGCAAGAATATTTTCCAAGATTGACTTGAGATCAGACTATCATCAAGTGAGGATAAAGGAAGAAGACATCAACAAGACAATGTTCAAAACAAGATATGGGCATTATGAATTCACGATAGTACCATTTGGACTATCAAATGCCCTGGTTGTTTTCATGTGCCCGATGAATGGAGTGTTTAGGGAATACCTGGACAAGTTTGTAATTTTGTTCCTATATGATATACTCATTTACTCAAAGACAGAGGAGGAACATGGGAAACATTTAAGAATGGTGTTGCAAGTTTTAAGAGAGCATAAATTTTATGATAAGCTAAGTAAGTGCATCTTTTATAAAAAGAAGATTCACTACTTGGGGTATATAATTTCCACATAAGGGATATCAATTGATCCAGAGAAGATAGAGGCCATTAGAGGATAGCCAGTGCCAAGAAATGTGACAAAGGTCAGGTCATTCATGGGTCTTTTTGTTTATTACTGAAAATTCATAAAAGGATTCTCAAAGATTGCAAGTCCAATCACTTCTTTGCAAAATAAGGGAGTGAAATTTGAATGAACTCCCAAGTGTGAAGAGAAATTTCAGCAGCTGGAAGACATTTTGACAAGTGCACCAATCTTGAAGATTGCAGATCCAAATGAATATTTTGTTGTGTGCATTGATGCGTGTAAGGAAGGACTTGGTGGAGTCCTCACACAAAAAGATAATGTGGTATGTTATGAGTCCAAAAAATTAAAATAGCATGATAGAAATGATGCTACACATGACTTGGAATCATAGATGATTTTAAGGATTCAAATTTATTTTAAAATGTAGAAACCTTGGTGAATCTTACTAATCGCTCATATGAAAACTATAAATGTTTGGCGATATTTTTGTAAAAATATTCAAATTTCTAAGGATTTTGTATAGTTTGTATAATTGTTTTTCGATTTTTAAGGTAAAATAATTTTATCCTATAGAATTTGGGCGAATCATTTTTAGAATAGCGAATCTATTTTTGGCAAAAACCATGGAAAATTAGCCCATGAGCGAAATTTAGCCCCTAAAATCATCCTTGCAAGTTGGAATCAGAAACAATAGTACATGCACTAAAAATGTGAAGACATTACCTCACGAGGAGGAAATTTGAGCTAAGGACAGACCATTGTGGTCTGAAACATTTGTTTGGACAACCCACATTAAATGCTAGACAAACTAGATGGTTGGAATTCCTTAGTGAATATGACTTTGAAACTAAACATATCAAAGGCAAGGAAAATCAATTGGTTGATGCACTTAGCAGGATATCTCATGAAATTCATATTACAACCATTAGCATGTACAGGGATTATCTGAAAGATTAAATTGTTGCAACGACAAATTCAGATAAGAAATATTTACAAATAAAAGAAACATTACAACAAGGAAATTTACAACAAAAATTTAAATATTATGAGTTGCAAGATGATGAAATTCTCACATACAAAGGCAAAGCATATGTGTCAAATTCTAGTGAGATTAAAAATACATTGATGAGGGAAATGAAAAATGTGCCATATGTTGGGAACTCATGATATCAAAAGAAAATTGTAGCTGCAAGAAGCCGATACTTTTGGCCAGGAATGAAGAAAGAAGTGGCTAATTGTATAGCCATATGTCTAGAATGCCAAAAGGTGAAGACAAAGCATAGGCATCTAGTCGTGTTATTGCAGTCATTTCCCATTCGAGTATGGAAGTGGGAAGTAGTCATAGTTGATTTTATTACTAAGTTGCCCAGAAAAGTGAAGTAGCATGATTCCATTATGGTGGTGGTGGATAAATTAACTAAGGAAACACATTTTATTCTAGTAAATTCTACACAAAAGGCATCAAATATTGCAGAATTCTACATGAAAGAAGTTTCGAGGATACATGAGGTGCCTAAGGAAATAGTTTCAGAAAAAGATCCCAAGTTTACATCCAGTTTTTGGAAATGTTTGTTCAAAGGCTTTGGGTCAAATCTAAATCTCGGTACAACATATCACCTAAAGTCAGATGGGAAAACATAGGGGACTAATAGAATAGTTGAGGACATGCTCATAATGTATGTGATGGACCAACCATCAAAGTGGGGGGATTGTATTCATTTAGTTGAATTTGCTTACAATAATGGGTATCATACCTCATTAAAAATGAGTCCATTTGAAGCATTGTATGGCAGAAAGTGTAACACACTGGTAAGTTGGGATAATCCAATAGACAGAGCAGTTATTGGGCTAGATTTGTTGAAGGAAATGAAAGAGAATATGACAAAGATCAAGCATAATTTAAATTCTTCCCATGATAGGAAGAAAATTTGTGCAGACAAAAACAAAGTTTTCAGAGATTTCAAAGTGGGTGAACATGTGTTTTTAAAAGTGAAAGTGAGGAAAAGTTTGCTAATATTAGGAAGTTGCCCAAAGTTGGCAGCAAGATATTGTGGACCTTTTGAAATCTTAGAAAAGATAGGTCCAGTTGCATACATGCTAGAATTGTTTGCATCTATGAGAGTGCATAATGTCTTTCATGTGTCATTATTAAATAAATATGTGCCGGGCTCTAACCACATAATTTATTGGACTGTGATCCAAGTGGAACATGAATGAGATTTTCGAGTGGAACTAGTATGCATATTGGACCAAAAAGTCAAAGTTCTTAGGAACAAATACATAGGGATGATAAAGGCTCAATTGACTTTCTATGGTCCTGAAGATGCTACATGGGATCATGAAGAAAACATGTTGGAGGAATACCCACAATTTTGTGTCAATTTTGAAGAAAACATAATGCAAGACTCCATTTTGAGCAACTAGAGTTCCAAAACCACATCTCAAAGTCCTACCAACCTACGATAGGGGCCCTGAAAAACAAATGGTACAACCTATTGTACTAAGAGAAGTGAAGGGAGTACATTCTTTAGGTCAACAAATTGAGAGAAACAAGAGATTTTGGTTAGAACTATTGCAAGAGTTGTAAAACTGCAGAATTTGCATTTCTTAGTATTATGATGTAAATTTGTGCATGTGTATTGGCATAGTGTGCACCAAGGATGATGCACAATCGTAGGGGAGGGGAATTTAACATCCCATTATAATCCCCAATTTAATTAATGCTTAATGTAGATATAATGTGTGGCTACGGTCAAACGATGTATATGTGAAATGTATTTTTTATTTTTAATAATAAAATGTGATGTCAACTTCTAAGGGGACATGAACAAGAGATGGGGGTTGAATTAATCCACAAGAGAGGGGAGGGTCTAAGAGAATTCCTAATAGAGGGGTCCAAGGGGAATTACCCATGTCTATTAATTCCACCCACTTCCTAAAATTACTTTTGGTATATGAACCTTCTAATTTACTATTAAGTGTTCCCAAAATCCAATCATTGAATACATGTAAGAGGGTGGGTGTGAGAAGTCACATCCCATAGTTATTGGGAGCATGGAGGCTAAGTACAATTATCTTGGGGAAGTGTGTGAGTCAAGAAAGCAATCCAAAGGAGATTAAATTCATATGGGCAGTTAAACAGTGTTAGACAGACAATTTTTTGCATGAACAACAAGCAGAGAGTAAAAAATAAGAGCTTGGAGATGGAGCAACAATGGAGGGTGAATTCTAGAGAAAGCTGAAGTTTTTTTGGAGCGTATTTGGAGCAGAAGACTGAAGAGCCAATTTATCGGGTCTGAATAGTGAACTCTTGTGTGAGTTGTACTATAACAACAAGTTCTTGTTGTTGTGTTGCTAGTAGTTTTCCTAGCAATGAGCTCCCTTGTGCTTCCCAGCAGAGATATTTCTAGTTACCTATGATAGAGAGACCCTGGTAAATGAATGGGATTCCCAAGGGAATGAGATCAGTGAAGGGGTACATTCCTTGGGTTGGATAGGTTGATAGGAAGAGAGTTGGTGGAAAATTGGGATAGTTGCGGGATATTACTCGTGGGTTGTGGGAATTTCTTAGCTGTGAGTGGACAATGAGAGACCAACCTTTTTCGTGAATTGCTAGCCCCAACTCGAGGGTGACGTGCTATTGATTTTTGGAACAACAAATATATGGTTGGGTGGAACACTCGTCCCTAGCAGATGGTTGCACAACTAAATTAAAAGATAAGTGTTTTATCTATTGTATGTGTTATATTTATGATTTAAATTGTTGTGCATCCACTCTGTGTTTAAAAAGGATTTATATGTTGTTGTATTTGAGTTTATTAGTTGCATTTCATGTTTATTTTAGAATTTTGTAGATGCATTTAATTAATGGTAACGTACAATAATTAAATCTAGTTGTAATTCGTAGCTAGTAAGCTACATGAATTTAGTTAGCAAAAACAAATTAAATTTATGTGTTTTTTGCACGTAATGGTCCTCATCTAGGTTGGGGAATGTTACAGGTAAAGTGAATTGGTTCATCACATAATTGATCATATATTTTTGATGAAGTCTTGAGGCAAGTTCTTGTCTACCTTGGACAAACCACTCACAAGTAGAAGTGAAGATTCTTGGAGGGTCACGGTAGGATCACATGCAGATGGAAGTGGCACTGAGAGGAAGCCCAAGACATGCATAATGAAGGATCAACTCATTATCTTAGAGAAGACTATTGAGAAGATGGTGAATGCAATGTGCCAACATGGTGAAAAGTTTGAACATATGGAGACTGAGATGAGTAAGATGGTGCATGGGTTTGATGAAGTCGTGTGGCTGATCCAGGATCTTTCCATCGTGACTTATAAAGAATTCTATTAAATGAGCATAAATTAAAGTGCACCATTAAAGAAGCGAAAAATCAAAAATGAAGAGACATAAGCATTAGATATGAACACAAGAACTTGATAACGAAGTTCGTCCCTGGTGGACTACATCTCAGGGTCCTGCTCTCAAATGGGTAGGCATTTTTATTAACTCTGCAAATAAATTTGGCAAATACATAAATATACCTCATTCTGAAATCAAGCTGCGAAAATAATGCTCAGATCAGAAAACATACATCACTATTGAATTTGTGGCATCGAATTACCCAAAAATGATTGTCTCCACGCCTCGATCTGGCTCTGACACTCCCAGGCCTAAGAAGAATTTTTTCTCAGTTTTTGTTCCCTCTGCAACCTGCAATAATGAAAGTTCTTTTCCTTGAAATATTTGACAAATTTGTATGGTCACACCTTCCCCTTTCGGCTGGGTTGAACCTGGCTTAAATAACAAAGTGGCGGATGGATTTACCAATGAGTTCCGTTGGCGAGTTGGTCGTTGGCGCTATTATTAAAACGTTAATGTGTGAGGAGGTCCCGGGGTCAAACCCGCGGGCCTCCCTTTTGGGCCATTGGTTATAACCCCTGCAAAGTTTGGTTACCGACTTCTATTATTGGCAAATATGCTAGATATGGCGGACCTCCGCCAGATTTGGCGGTTCCTGCCTTTTATTTTTTTTTATTTTTCGGTTACGGGTCATCCTTGGGCGTTTCGGGGGTGTCGTGTGTTTCCCATTGATTGGGCCATGTGGAATCCGCTAATTGGTCCACCTGTTCATTGACTTCAACAATTTTTCAATCCGTACATGACAAGTGGCGCTTCTTGGGTGGTTCCATGTGGCATCGCCTGGGGATGCCACATGGAATTTTTCTATTGGTCCACATGGACCCCTGAAAATCCCATTGGCGGGTGACACATGGCAACCTCTGGTTCTGACACATGGCATGCTGACGTTAGCAGTTGTCATCCTGCCATGTCATTTGTTGACATCATGATGACATCAACAGTACAAATGATGATGTGGCCCCTATAGACTTGCCATGTTTGACCACAACTTTGACCGCGAATATCTTTCAAACCGTAACTCTGTTTGACGATCTGTTTGCGACGTGTTCTTCACGATCATGTCGTTTTCACTTAGTTTTGGGAACTTTGAATTTTTTCCCTTTCTCTGTCTGTTGAAGCCATTCTGATTTGCCTCTATGAGTTCTGAGTTGTTCTTTTCCTTCTCTAGATCCTTTTTGGATCACGCCTTCCCACTAAGAGATTTTTGGACCACCAAAAGCTTTCATCAATCAAAAGGTAAGTGAGAGAAGAGTCCCCTCACTTTGTCCTTCTTGATCCACTTTTCCTTGCTTGGATGTGTTCCTTTTAATCCTAATCGAAGATAATCAAAATCACCCCTACGTGAAGTCCTCGTCCTCCTGTCCAGGATGATATATTCCTGTAGCTCATCCAAGTACTCAGGTGAAAACTCATCAAATGAAGGTATTGAAACTTCCTCATCTTGATCCATGATCATGGGAGGCTTAAAAAGTTTCAAGTTCTCAATGTTCAAAACTGAGTAAATCTACATATAAGGTGGAAGATCCAGATGAAAAGCATTGGTACCACTTTTATCCAAGATAGTGAAGGGTCCATAATGAATGGGCTTGAGTTTCTTGCCTTCACCCTTTAATATCTCCTTGTTGATGTGAAGCCATACCCAGTCTCCAACCTGAAACTAGTGATCAATCCCATGTTTGTCATGCCCATTGTCGAGCTTTATACTATGCTTGAATTTTCTCCAACTGTTCCCAGAATGCCTGGTGTATCTACTGAATCCTCTGGATGAACTTGCGGGCTCTGTCCTCTATTCGTTCTTCATTTACATCGGCATATCTCCCATACATCAATTCCAAAAGAACCTTTGGTAGGTACCCAAAACATGTCTCAAAAGGTGAACTCTGAGTGGATGAATGTAAATCTCGGTTGTACGCATGTGATGCAGGAGCATCTCTCCACTTCATCAAGCGCCAGCCAGCCAGCACTTCAAGCATGCATTCAATGGAGAGGAGAGGCGCAACCCTCTCACTTTCAAATTTCAAATTTGAATTTAATATATTAAATGATTGTAAGGCCGTAGAGCCAAGTCGTGTCATTGAGTAGGTTGTAGTTAGTGTTGCCTTTAATGGCTGACATGTTGACGGGGATCTAGATCCAATTCAGATTAGATGGCCCATTCAATGTAATTCATTGTAATTAATGAGAGTTGGTGAGGATGGAGGGAAGCGCTCGAGGAGCCCCCTTTTCTTAAAAAATATCCTTTGTATCTATAGGATTAGTCAGGAGAGTTGATGAGTCGAGAGAGTCTGTAGAGAGGTGGAGAAGAGTAGAATATAGAGATAGGAGAGAAGAGCCGAGACTTTGTTGCAGTCCTAGCTCAAACACATTGTAATTAGACATTGATGTTAATACAAAGTAGTTTTTCCTACATATTGTTGTTCATGTGTTAGTAAGTTCATGAATGAATGTCTTTATGTGTTGATGATATGCTGTAGATGTATGTTAGATGTGCATTTGCAGAGGTAGATAGATTTTCCTATCTGAGAGTTCTTCGATTTCGGGTCTGGTTCTTTGTGGTTTCATGCAAGAGTGCATGACAGAGTACTGCGGTCTCTGAAAACCAGTGCAGGAGTGCACTTCTGAATTCTATGGAATTTCAGGCAAAGACATGCCAGGAGGGCGCACCAGAGGAAGTCATTGACTCAAGGAGGAAGCCTCAAGGTTGTTGAACACCTTGGAGGTAAAACTGTGCAGAGGAGGGCACAGAGAGGAGAAGCAGAATTGTTGAGAATTATGTAAAGGCTCTGCCAAGAGTGCATCGAGAAAATGCACAGAATGCATTGAGGAGAACTCTGTTTTGAGTTCGGTAAGAAGACAGAGTCACTGAGGATTCTGTAGAAGCTCTGCCAGGAGGGCACCGAGCGAGTGAAAGGAGTGCACTGAGGAGAACTCTCTTTTGAGTTCTGAAATAGGAGAAGTGGCAAGGAGAAGACACTCACAGGGTTGTTGAATACCCTGTAGACTCTGCAAGGTGTGCATCGAGCAGAAGGATGCTAGGAGGGTGTGAGGTATTTCTTTCCAAGAAATGGCCTCGAATATGAGTTTTTAGAAATCTTAGCAGCACAAGGAGTGTGTGAGAGTGGACTTTCTCTAAGTCCATAAGATCAGAAGAGAAAGCGCAAGAAGAGTGCACACAGAGAAAACCTTTCGAGGTTTCTGAGTTGACAAGCTCAGAAGGGGAAGCGTTTCTACAACGCAGACGAGACCCAAGGGAACTAGGCTCGCAAGAGAATCATCAAAGGCTGAGTCCTTCAAGCGTCAAAAATCTTCCAAGGGAAAGGAAGAAGCACAATCTCAAGAGGGAGCTACAACTCTCATTAGATCGACACTGGGAGGAAAGATCTGGACCGTTGAATCTACGTCCAGATAGTAGGAGGAGGTCGCGCAGGAGGGTAGTTGAAATGGATGGTGTAGACGCTTCGGGGAGAAGTGTCGAGTTTTCGTGAGCCATTGGATCCAGAAAAGGTGCACGAGGTTTAACCCTCATAACAGCAAAAGGAAGAGGACTCATCAAGTCCCGAAAGCATCAGGACCGTCCATTTTGGAGGACAGGTGGCAGAGATCTGGATCATCTCACAAATTCAGGTATCGCGAGCAGGGAGGCGTAGTTCTTTTCACCTCAAACCCTCGAGTCGCGAGATTGTGATTGAACCTGAACCATCGATCGAGGAGGAAGGAGAGCCATGAGATTTGGCACCTCACTACCTCGTGTATCGGGGTTTCGGAGGGTGAAAGAGTTTCACCTTGATCGCTAAGATCGTAAATTTCCAAGCACCAAGGGCTCGGGCGAACGCGTGTCACGTCCGTTAGGTGGGGACCGTGTGGTTGACAGGTGGCACAACATAGAGCACCCAAAGAAAAGTGGAAGCGGGTGACAGGTGGAGGACATACGTTGCCTGGGAAAGGAGTCAACCCATTGTTGACTTATCGCATCTCGTGAATTCATGAAGGAGGAGCACGAGGGCTCAACACTCCAACTCGCAAACTCGCGAGTTGTGAGTAGTGCTAAGCACTTGGCCCTAGCCGGTGGTTATGTGTGGAAGGCGCTAACAAGGAGGATCCATACCTATATCAAATTCTCAGGTATCGACATTTGGAGAAAGAGGAGTCGAGGATCTTCGACTCACGAACTCACGAGTTGCGAGTTGCGAAAGGCGCTTGCGTCAAGGCCCAGTTGTGGTCGCATGGAGATGTAAGGCTCGCGCTTGGTGTTAAGTTGCATAGAGTGGGTCTTCATGAAGGACATGTGGATCGATACATGAGGATCCAATTGGGATTCGAGGGAGCCACTTCGGCTCGAGGAGAATAAAGAACAATCCTGTGTGGATCTCGGCCAGGAGGGCAGGGGGTCTGCGTCAGCATGTTGTACATAGGGTATATGTTCATCTCATAACTTGGGATGCTTGCTAAAGTAGCCTCGAAGAAAAGGTACCAATGTTCGACTTACCACCTTTGTCTGTGTGTCGGTCTGTGGATGGAAGGTAGTGCTCCTCTTCAATTTGGTGTCCATCATTCTCCACAAGCTAGTCCGAAAGTCTCCAAGGAATCGAGTATCTCGATCTGATACGATAGATGTGGGTAATCCAAAGTGAACCTAAACATGTTGAAAGAAGAGATTAGCAGTTTGCTCAGCAGTGATCTGCTTTTTACATGTCATCAAGATACACATCTTGTTGAACCTATCCACTACAACATACAAATAATCATGACCCCCTTTGTTCATTAGTAAACCCCCTACAAAATCCATGGAGACACTTTCCCATGGATGGGATGGAACATGAAGTGGTGAGTATAGCCCCAGTTTTCTATTAGTGGGCTTACAAGTAGAACACATCACACACCCCTTTACATATTTAGTTACAATTTCTTTCATTTGAGGCTAGTAACAAAACCTATGCAAATGAGCCATAGTCTTTCCTACCCCAAAATGCCCAGACACAAGAGAAGTATGAGCTTCTCGTATTACATGGACTTGTTCACTTGTAGGAATACATAGATTTCCAAGTTGGTAGAGTAACTTTCCCTGCAGACAATAGTTCTCTACCTATGCACCAAGGGTTAGCTTCGCATATACTTCTTTAAAATCTTCATCGATGGCATATTGTTCTACATAGCTATCATGAGATAAAAAAACATTCTTCAAAACAATAGAATCAACAATAGGAGGTCTAGAAAGAATATCAACTACCTTGTTACTTGTACCCTTTTTGTACTTGATTACCAAGTGAAATTGTTGTAGAAAACCCATCCACCTGTAGTGTCGAGGTTGTTGCAATTTGGTCTATGCTTGAAGATACTATAAGAGTTGGTGATCTATATGTATGATTGTTTCCTTCCCTTACAAGTACTGCTTCCATTTCTTTACGCTTTGGACTAATGCATGCAACTCTTTATCATATGTAGGATAGTTAACAACAACTTGGTTAAAATTTTCAGAGTGGTAACAGATAGGATTATGATATTTCATCAATACTACACCCATGGTGTACTCGCTAGCATCTGTCTCGATCTCAAAAGGATGTTGAACATTTGACAGTGCTAATACTGATGTGGTACTGATCTTCCCCTTCAAAGTGTCAAATTTTTTTTGTTGTTTTCCTTCCCACTGAAAAGTGTTCTTCACACTGATTAAGGCATGCAAAGGATCTGCTATAAAGGAGAAGTTGGGAATGAATCTCCTCCAATACTATACTACACCTAAGAAGCTTCGAACTTCGGTTACACTTTTTGGCTCAGGAAAATTTACAATTACATCAATTTTGGAAGGGTAAATTTTCAATTGTCCTCCTACAATATGACCTAAGTACACAAGTGCAGTCTTTCCAAATTCACATTTAGAAAATTTTACATACAAATTTTCCCTTTGCAAAGTATCCAATACTTTCTTTACATGCCTCACATGCTCATCCCAAGTCCCACTAAAAACAAGAATGTCGTCTAAATACACAATCACGGAGTCATTTAGGAAAGGTGTGTCAGTGTTTCATGGAAACATGCACAGGAGATCTAGCTAAAGAAAGTACAAACAAAGCTTATCAAGAAAGGAAGAGAGATTCAATATGGAAGAATGAGAAAATATATTCACACTACTCCAATGAACTGATGATTGATACATAGATCATGATCAATATGATACAATGAATGAGTGGAATGCACTCATATATAGGGAAAAACATTCCATAATTAAGAAAAGCAATCAAGTAGTTAGTTTTCCTTAGGAATGCATGCATGCATAATAGTGATGGTAAAAATATAAGTATAAAATAGAACTAGTTAGTTAACTCGCACTGAACTAGTGTGTCGAAAATNCCCCTGAACATCACTATGGAGTAAAAAATGAGTCATGGCTACTAGGAAATTTTAGGTACTCATGTACAATGCAACTAATGAACACTGAATAAAAGTGAGGAAAGAGGGAAAACCATGTGGGAATAAACCCCCCCTCAAAAGATAATGTATCAAAAGAAGAAAACAATAGTTGCTAGACATTTGTGTTCTTCACTGCAAGATGATCCCACAAAGTCTGAAACTTCTCCTCACTAAAATTCTTCGTGAAGATGTAGAAATCTTTATGGATCTGATGAAGTCCTTTGGCAACTTGTCAAGCCTTGTACCTCTTGATCCTGTGGACCCATTTGCACCTAAAAATATTCCTTTCTGGTAGACGTGGAACCTGATTCCAAGTCTAGTTATGTAGGAGTGAGTCATACTCCTTCTGCATGGTTGCTTGCCATAATGGATTTCCCACAACCCTATTGTAGTTTTGTGGATCAGTAGATTGAACCATATAGCAATGCATGGGCATCGTAGGCTCTGAAGTTGAAAGTACATGAGAAGGCTCCTCATGCTGAGATCGAGTCATCCTCAAATCCAATGGATTCCTTGCAAGGTTTCCTGCTGCCTGAAGTGTGGTATGTGCCTTCTTGGGCATCTATTGAAGCTTTGACAATGACTTCTTATATGGATGTACTACCTTCTTATTTCCATGTACAGAATCTAAGTGTATGGAATCATCTTTGATGTCTGAAACTGATGGAAGAACAAGAGTATATGCATGTTGCACTGGAGGTGCATGAAAAGTACTCTCCTTATGTGTAAGTAGAATAGAGGAGTCATCGTCAGAAAACTTAGTGAATTTATACAACCTTGACTTGTGATCCACCTCACCAACTGCAATAATGAAATTGTCATGAATGTCAATAACTGAAACTAAATTTGATGTAAATTCAACCTTTTTACCTTTCTAAGTGATCTGATAAACTGAGAGTGGATTCATAGAAAGCTTTGGAACATGTAAAACATTCTCAAAACTGCCATTGTGGAGTTCCACTCTCCCTTCTCATTCTACTTCTACTCGAGTATCATCCCCCATGAGAATAGGGGGTCTTGAGCATGGACTCAAGGAAGAGAAAACTTCATCTTTTGTTGCCATATGATGGGATGCACTAGAATCTATAATCCATGAATCAGATGATGAATTAATTGCAACCAGAGCATGATGATTACCTTTTTTAGGAGCATGATCTTCTTCCTTCTACTTCTTGACTCCCTCTAGAATGAAGTTTCCAAGGTTGTTTTGTTGAAGTGCATGTGCCATAAGATTGATCTGTTTCTTCATGCATGTGGATTATTCATGATTCAGTTTATTGCAGTAAGTGCACTAATTTCCCTTCTTCTTCTTCTTGGAATCTGAAGAGTCTTTGGAACCTGAAGAACCATTAAAGGGTTTGGAATATCCCTCATTCCCGTTTTGTTTGGATGACCCTTTTCAATTATGCATGGTGAGTGAATGTGCTTTGGGATCTTTCATGAGGCCCATATGTATGAGTTTAGTTTGCTCTTGTGTAAGAGACTCAATCAACTAAGCCAACGTAGTCATTTTCCAATTTGTTCCAAAAAGACATCTGCCAGAATGGAAATTGGAGACATATACAACGTATTCTAGTCCTAGCTTGGCCAAGATTGTTAGAATAAGGTGTTTCTCTTGTGTAGACTTATCAATAACACATTCACCCAAGATCAATAGAAAAGATTTAAATTTAGTAAAAAAATCTTGTATATTATCGAAAATTTTAGGGTCTAAGGTATTCAACTCTACCTCAAGCCTATGACCTCGCATCTCATCCTACTTTCCAAAGAGTCCTTCCAGGGTGGTCCAGATCTCATTTGGAGTCTTTCATGCAGCAACATGAAACCATAAATCAGTGGATATTAACTCAAGAAGTAGTTTTGTGGCCTCATCCTTACAGTTTTCCCATCTCATCTTCTCAATCGCTGATGTAGGCTTTGTTTCTGTCGCCATCGTCAAATTATACAATCCTTTTCTTTTGAGTTGGAATGTCGCCTTGAGATTCCAATCAAAATAATTGTATGGTGTGAGGATTACCACCAAGTTTGACTGTACAATAGTTTTCCTATCCATCTCTCCCACTGTTTCTAAGAACCCCTAAAAACTTTCTCTCAATTTGCAAGTGAAAAATTAAGAAATCACGGCAGAAATGACACTTTAAGTGAAAATTAGTATCAGTTTCAAGAGATGATGTTGCATATTACTTTCTAAGAAAACAGTGAGGAATCTTGCCAAACGGTTGAAAACCCACTTCCAAAATGGGTCGATTTACTTTCCACATGGGTCATTTCCTCAAAAACTTAATATTTTGGGAGCAATCACTACAGAACGGTACAACCATGGATTCGTATCAGTTTCAGGAGGCTATATTGTGGCTTACTTTCTAAGAAAATGGTGAAGAATCTCGTCAAACGGTTGAAAACCCACTTTCAAAATGGGCCGATTTACTTTCCTTATGAGTCATTTCCTCAGAAACGTAATATTTTGGGAGGAATAACTATTGAAAGGTACGACCACGGATTTAGCTCGCCGAAACCCCAATTTTCCTTATTCTTTGGCTTTTCTGGCTTGCTCCAAGCAGCATAGCTCTGATACCATGTCAGTATTTCATGGAAACCTGCACAGGAGATCTAGCTAAAGCAAGTACAAACAAAGCTTATCAAGAAAGGAAGAGAGATTCAATATGGAAGAATGAGAAAATATATTCACACTACTCCAATGAACTGATGATTGATGTACATAGATCATGATCAATATGATACAATGAATGTGTGGAATACACTCATATATAGGGAAAAACATTCCATAATTAAGAAAAACAATCAAGCAGTTAGCTTTCCTTAAGAATGCATGCATGCATAATAGTGATGGTAAAAATAGAAAGTCTAAAATAGAACTAGTCAGTTAACTCCCACTAAACTAGTGTGTCGAAAATAGAAATTTCTCCAACAAGGTGATCCGGAATTGGATCCAGAAGCTTGATGGGGCTCAGAAAGGCCTAAAACAAAGGTTCTCATAATGTCTTCAAAATGGACGTGTGTGTATACCTCGTCGATATGAACCCAACGCAACTTGAACGAGCTCAAACGGATGTTGTATGCTCCAGATATCGTGATCTGTTCATTTGGCCAAATAGTGAAAAAAATGACCACTGTACAGTCTATACAGTGCCACATGGCAGCTGACTATATAGGCCATATGAATGTATATCTAACATGGCAAGGTACATGTGGCAAGGTGACTAGGCATATGGGTTGCTGACATGGCAGTTACACGTGGGCTAATCAGGGAGTGACACATGTCACCACTGCAAGGGTGACACGTGGGGCATCCATACTGATGGCGTGGCAGGGTCGTACAACACGTGGTAGGTACAGTGGAAGACACTCAACAAACAAGTGGACCATTCAGCGTTTGACACATGGCATAGGTTTCGACGAATGGTGAGGTGCCATGTGGCCCAGACATGGGCTGCCACGTGGCACCCATTTATTGGTTCGTTGGTTGAAAAAGTTTTTGGAGCATAGGGGATTCGATCGTACGACCTCAGGCATGGGTGGAAGTGTTTTGGCGTAGGTCGAGCTACCAGCCTGCTTACCTGGTGGAGCTTACCCATAAACCTTTCTGTTGTTATTTAAGTTTACATATAGTGTGTAGTGAGCAGAGAAAGGGTTGGGGCTAGGCCTCAACCCCCGCCGCGGTTGTATGTACATTCCCACATAACCATGGTCCACCTCTTATGTAAACTATTAGCACAGGAGTTGGATCAGCCTCCAGTCTACGGGCCATGGACTAGCACCTTTACGCCATATGAACGGCCTCCACCATTGACTGTTAGCGCGAATATATATAACGATTAGCCCCAGTCAGTTGGGATATCCCGTCAACCATGGGCTTAACTATGGGCTAATTCACCGGGAGCTCTATCCAATGTTTGGCACGTGGAGCTTGGAGCTTCTAGACTGCGGCCATATGGCCACTGTATATAACCGGGAGCCAAGAATTAAGGGGGGCCAGTGCACAGTAGTCAGCGCTTGGCCACATGGATGTGCCCCATATGACCAGGGGCCAACGAATTTGGGGGTTGCACCCTGAATAATTGCAGAAGTGGGTTTTTCACTATATAATATTTATTCAGCAGAATTGAGAGATTTTGGTCATTTTGGGGGGATATTGGACCCTTTTTTAGGCCAGATCTTGGGAGTAAGTTAGGAGATGGTTACCAACTTCAGGCTTATATAAACCAAGGTTTATTGCATCCATATAGGAAGGTTCAGAATAGATTTATGTTGCCAAATTGTTGAGCCAAATCCATTGTCATGCAGGGAAGCTATTGAGGAGTGCACCTTTCTGGGCCGTTTCTAGGAGTTTCATTCATCCGATTTGGGTGTCGTAAGTTTTGATGGGTTCATGATATCTGGTAGAACATGACCAACTCATTGTTGTAATCTATTGGCACTTTAATGATGTACTTGAAAATCTTCGAACATAAATAAGAAATCCCACTCAGACAAAGGCCCGGAGACGTAGGCGAGATTGTCGAACTTCATTATCACATTGGTGTTTATGGCTTATTATTCTTATTGCTTTATTTCATATATGTATATGTGTATATGGTTTTCATGTTTCATTCATAATTCTTCCTCTTTCATTAATCTTCATAAATGGTTAAATAACCCATGCATAATAACTCAACCATTGTCCTATAAAAGATATTTTCGGATCAAGTGGTATTAGAGCTAGTTGACGGTTGGAATTTGAGTTTGCATGTTTACCAGGGATGATCTCATCTCAATTGATAAATTGGATTCTAAAGAGGGAATTTCTCAGGATGAGAAGGATATGCAAAAGGCACTATATTCCATTTCTGAGATGGTGAAAGTGTTGTATAAAGACTACTTGGAACGAAAGAGAACGGCTCAAGAAAATTCTTCAAAGAACATAAAAGGAAAAGAAGGATTGGAGGAAGTGCCTTCTACATCTGTTTCATAAAACATATATGAGGTATGTAGTGAAGGTCATTCATCAAATTCTCCTTGTTCCCATCAAGATGGTTTTGGTGCATTTGAAAAACATACAAGAGGTATAGGTTTGATATCGCTAACCAAGATGGGTTATGAAGGAAAGGGCCTTGGAATTGAGGGCCAAGGTATCGTTAATCCCATTGAGGTTGTGGAAATACCTCGATATTTAGGATTGGGATATGGTGAAGAGGACATTGGAACATTCTCCAAAACTTTGGAAGCAAGTAATGCTTCAAATGGCCAGCTTAATTCATTGCAGGAACACTTCACGAAAGGTGATGATGTATCACTCCTTGATTGTGATAGTGCATGAAATTCATCTCCAAAGAAAAGCAAAGATCAGCAAGGAAGGTATAATGGTCATGAATTTTCCAATTCTCTTTTTTATTATAAAACACATAATCATGTAATCTTGAACTTGTGGAATATGTATCCTTGTAATTTTTGTCATTCACCTAAGCATTGTGTTGCCAGGTGTTGGAAGAGACAATCTTTGTACAGGAAGTTTATGTCGACCAAGAAGGAAACACGACATAAAGAATCAACTCCAAAACAAAAGAAAGAGAAGGGAAAACAAGTCTAGATGCCAAAAACTCACTGTACTTATTGCAACAAGGGTGGACATCAAAAGACTAGTTGTTGGAAGCTTAATCTAGAGCCTCATCCAAAGAAGGAAAAAAGTATTGCACATGTACTCACGAAGGAAGAAAGATTACTAGCGAAGCAAGAGGAACACCATGAAGGAAAGAAACCAACCACTTGGTTTTTCCAGTAGTGGATGTCACATCTTCATTGTATTTTGCTTCCATTAATGTAATCACACATGTTGAAATTATGACCTGTTATAACATCATTTTAAAAAACATAGTGTTTGTTTTTGTCCTTATGAGTATGTAATCAGTGAGGTTAATTTTTTAACCTTTTGGAGAACCAAAAGGTCTTTAGTGGGGAGGTGTGATCCATAATTGGATACAGGAGCTTGATGGGGCTCAGAAAGGCCTAAAAATCAAAGTTCTTATAATGGCTTCAAAACGGATGTGTGCGTATACCTCGTCGATATGAACCCAACACAACTTGAATGGGATCAAATGAACATCATATGATTTAGATATCACTATCTATTCATTTGGCCAAACAAGCAAAAACATGAGGATTGTACAGTCCGTACAGTGCCACGTGGAAGCTGACTATAAAGGTTGTACAGTCGTACAGCTGATGTGGCAAGGTACATGTGGCAGAGTGACTGGGCGTACGTGTTGTTGACGTGGTAGTTACACATGGACCAATTAGGGAGTGACACATGTCACCATTGCAAGGGTGACACGTGGCACATCCGTACTGATGATGTGACAAGGTCGTACGACACATGGAAGGTGCATTTGTAGGGCCATACGACACGTGGTAGGTACAATGGAAAACACTCAGCAGACAGGTGGACCATTCAGCGTTTGACACATGGCATAGGTTTCGACGAATGGTGAGGTGCCACGTGGACCACACATGGGTTACCACATGAAACCCATTTATTGGTTCATTGGTTGCAAAATCTTTTGGAGCGCAGGGGATTCGATCATGCAACCTCGAGCATGGGCAGAAGTGTTTTGGCATAGGTCGGGCTACCAACCCTCCTACCTAGTGGAGATTACTCATAAACCTTTTTGCTACTATTTAAGTTTACATATAATGTGTAGTGGGTGAAGAAAGGGTTGGGGCTAGGCCCCAGCCCCCGGTGTGGACGTATGTACATTCCCACATAACCACGGTCCAACTCTTATGTAAACTGTTAGCGCAGGAGTTGGCTCAACCTCCAATCTACGGGCCACGGACTAGCACCTTTATGCCATATGACCAGCCTCCACCATTGATTGTTAGAGCAAATATATATAATGGTTAGCCCTGGTTGATCAGGCTAGCCCGTTGACCATGGGCTTAATCGTGGGCTAATTCGTTGGGGGCTCTATCCAATGTTTGGCGTGTGGAGCCTGGAGCTTCTAGACTGTGGCCATATGGCCACTGTATATAACCAGGAGCCAAGACTTAAGGGGGCCAGCACACAACAGTTATCACCTGGCCACATGGATGTGCCCCATACGACCAAGGGCTAGCGAATTTGGGGGTTGTGCCCTGAATAATTGCAAAAGTGGGTTTTTCACTATATAATAGTGATTTTAAATGATTTATTCAACAAAATTGAGAGATTTTGGTCATTTTTGGGGGATATTGGGCCCTTTTTTAGGCCAGATCTTGGGGGGATGTTGGGAGATGGTTACCAACTTCAGGCCTATATAAACCAGGGCTTCTTGAAGCCATAGAGGAAGGTTCAAAAAAGGTTTATGTTGCTGAATTTTTGCGCCAAAGTCATTGTCATGCAGGGAAGCTATTGAGGAGCGCACCTTTGCGGGCCATTTCTGGGAGCTTCGTTCATCTGATTTTGGTGTCGTCAATTTTGATGGGTTCATGAGATCTGGTAGAACACAACCCGATTATTGTTGTAATCCATTGGAACTTTCATGATGTACTTGAAAAGATTCAAACAAAAATAATAAATCCCACTGAGACAAGGGCCCAGAGACGTAGGCGAGATTGTCGAACTCCATTATCACATTGGTGTTTATGGTTTGTTGTTATTGTTTCTTTATTTCAGGTCTGTATATGTGTATATGGCTGTAATGTTTCATTCATAATTCTTCCTCTTTCATTAAGCTTCCTAAATAGTTAATTAACCCATGCATAATAACTCAACCATTGTCCTATAAAAGATATTTTCAGATCAAAAGGCTTGAATACATCATTCATCACACGCATGAAAGTTGTTGGAGCATTACAAAGCCCAAACGACATAACCAGCCACTCAAACAATCTTTTTTTGGTTTTAAAAGCAGTTTTCCATGCATCATGTTCTGCAAATCTGATTTGATGATATCCATTGTGCAAATCCAACTTAGTGAAATATACAGCATTCTTTAATTGATCAAGTAAATCATCTATGCAAGGAAGAGGGTATCGATTTTTCACCATGATTTTATTTAAATCTCGATAATCGACACGCATTCGCCATGTGTCATCCTTCTTTGGGACCATCATGATTGGAGAACCACAAGGAGATGAACTAGGCCTGATGACCCCTTGATCCAATAAGCCCTGTACCTACTTCTTGATCTATGTCATCTCCACAACTGAAATCCTATACATGCCCACATTAGGAATAAGAGAGTCATGTTGAAGATGTATCTCATGTTAGATTTCCCTTTTAGGAGATAATCCATCTGGTTTCTGAAAAATATCATCCTACTTAGAAGCAATATCAATTAATTCCTTTTTATGAGATGGATCACACCCTTGGAAAGAATCAAATGTCCCGACATCTTTCTCTCTGACGAACATGAGTACATATCTCTTGTTAGTGTTTATGAGTCTTTTCATTTGCTTTGCACTAACAAGTGTTGTATTTACCCTCATGATGTGAGCTCTAACAATATATTCCACTCCCCCTTTAGTAAGGTGGAATTTGTTCTCATGACGAAAGAAGATTGTTTTTCTATCATAAATATAAGGACTTCCCAACACTATGCCACATATATCAAGTGGTACAACATCCAAATCCACTTCATCAATAAATTTTGAAGTAATAGCAAATTCAATCCTACATTTTTTGGTGACATTAAGTTTTTCTTTATCAAATACCCAACCAAGAGGATAAATCTTTGGATGTGGTTTCGTTTCCAGACCCATCTTTTTGACAAGTGCTTCATATATTAAGTTTACTTGGAGACCCAGATCAAATAATGTATCTATCTTAGTATGTTTAGATACAAATCTTATATGAAATAACTCATCCCTCTTTTGTTCATCAACATAAGATTCATCATTGGAACTTGAACTAGCATGAAGAGAATCTTTACCTTGTATTCCAACTGTTATGATCTTTCCCTCATCTCCTGAATCGGAACCACGATCTTGTTGCACTGTAGCAATGGTCTTTGTCTTCCCCTTTCCACTAAATTGTTTTTGTTTCTTTCTGGATGCAGTTTCCAACATTGTTCTTCATCATGACCGCTCTTCTTACAATGAGTGCAAGATGGTTTTCCTCCTTCTCTCGTCACTATAGCGGTATTCTTGTCCTTCCTTTTAAACTTCTTAAAAGTATTTCGTGGAAAATTGGAAGGTTTCTTTGTGGGATCTTCTTGAACATGTTTCCCTCTGTTCTCAAGGTGAGTGTCTTGCACACAAACTTCGTCAAGACTAGTGGGTTTAAACAAGAGCAAAGTATATTGAATATAACTATGAAGTGCACCAATATACTTCATTAAATTTTCATAAGAATCCAAAGGAATGTTCAATGCAAGATCTTTCTTCCTAAATTCTTCTATGAAACTTTGTACAATTTGTCCTTTACTTTTCCTTAAATTTTTCCATTCCATCATTGATTTATGTAAATACCCTAATGGACAAAATTGCTTCCTTATCGCTGATTTAAATTCTGACCATGAGGAAAGAAGCTTACCATACTTACTTTTGTCCTGAAGCTTTCTCTCCCACCATACGAGATCGGTTCCTTCCAACTGAAGAGAATCCAGTTGCACTTTAACTTCCTCTTCATCAATATGTTGGACACAGCAATACACTTCAACTTGTCGGATCCAATTATCTAGCTTTTAGGATTAGCGTCTCCATTAAACATAAGTAAAGAAAATTTTACATCAAGCTTTAATAATGGTTTATTAAAAGAGGATTTATGGCTAGAATGATGAGAATGCTCAGAGGAAGAATAACTAGAACTCGAAGGTGAAGACAGAGGCTTGGGAGGATCTCCCCCAGCCCCTTGCTTTACCGAATCATCATCATCTGCATGTGCTTCCTTTTTCTTCCCTTTCTTCTTCATCCTCCTCTCGTAATCTCCATACATTCGTTCGACCATTTCTGACATGCGATAAAAGACCATGTGAAAGTTTTTCTCATGTAAATCATGCTTATCCTCTTCTACCATTTTCTTCCTTCTGTATACATGACCAACTTCGGGATTGAAAGTCTTGAGAGTTCCTTCACCCTGCTTATTCTTGGCCCTAGTAAGCATTCACACTCAACAATTCAAGTCAAAGATGATTGCTATAATACCAACATGATCCAGAATCTTTTCTTCGTGACTTATAAAGAATTGTATTAAATGAGCATAAATTAAAGTGCACCATTAAAGAACGGAAAACTCAAAAGTGACGAGACATAAGCATCATATCTGAACACAAGAACTTGATAATGGAGTTCGTCCCTGGTGGACTACATCTCCGGGTCCTTCTCTCAAATGGGTAGGCTTTTTTATTAACTCAGCAAAAGAATTTGGAAAATACATAAATATACCTCATTCTAAAATCAAGTTGCAGAAATAATGCTCAAATCAGAAAACAGACATCACCACTGAATTCGTGGCATCGAATTACCCAAGAATGATTGTCTCCACGCCTCGATCCAGATCTGGCACTCCTAGGCCCAAGAAGACTTTTATATCGGTTTGTGTGCCCTCTGCAATGTGAAATAATGACAGTCCTTTGCCTCAAAATCCATGCTCACAGTCGTACGGTCGCACCTCCCCCTTCCAGCTAGGCGGAACATGGCTTAAATAACAAAGCGGTGGATGGATTTACCAACGAGTTCCATTGGCGAGTTGGTTGTTAGCATTGTTATTAAAACGTTAATGAGGGGGGAGGTCCCGGGGTCAAACCCGCGAGCCTCCATTTTGGGCCATTGGTTATAACCCCTGCTAAGTTTGGTTACTGGCTTCTATTGTTGGTGGATATGCTAGATACGGTGGACCTTCACCAGATTTGGCGAGCTCCTGCCTTATATATTTTTTTTATTTTTCAGTTACAGGCCGTCCTTGGGCATTTCGGGGGTGCCATGTGTCACTCGCTGATTGGGCCACATGGCATCCATTGATTGGTCCACCTGTTCACTGACTTCAACGCTTCGTCAATCCGTACATGACACATGGTGCTTCCTGGGTGGTGCCACGTGGCATTGCTTGGGGGTGCCACATGGCACTTTTCTATTGGTCCACATGGACCCCTAAAAATCCCATTGACGGGTGCCACATGGCATCGTCGAGGGTTGCCACATGGCACATTTCTACTGGTCCACATGGACCTCTGAAAAGCTCATTGGTGGGTGACACGTGGCAGCCTATGGTGCTTCCATGTGGCATGTTGACATCAACAACCATCATGTTGGCGTTATCCTTCCATGTCAGTAGATGATGTCATGATGATGTCAGCAGTACAGATGATGATGTGGCCCATGTTGACTTGCCCTGTTTGACCACAACTTTGATTGCGAATATATTTCAAATCCTAACTTCGTTTGATGAGTCATTTGTGCCATTAGAAATCTTGTGACGCGCTCTTCACGATAATGTTGTTTTCACTCAGTTTTGGGAACTTTGAATTTTTTCCCTTTCTCTATCTATTGAAGCCATTCTGAGCGTTATGAGTTGCCTCTATGAGTTATGAGTTGTTCTTTGCCTTCTTTGGATCCTTTTTGGATCAGTGGCAGTGCTAATTGACTATGAATGCAGCACCTTGACCGACGACGTTCAAGACAGACTCGAGGCAACAGAAGATGTGTTAGCTTCAGTCACTCAGAAGTTGAAGGACCAATAGGAAACCATTACATTGTTGAAACGAGCTATAGATAATGGGAAGAGCTCATCCTACATGCCAATGAGGATCAAGATAAAAGAACGATGGTACCTGCAATGCTAAGTTGCTTGGTAACTTCTGTTGGGACATTGATAAGTACTTGGAGCGATTGAATGTAAGTTTGGACAAAACCAAGGTGAATGTTACCATGATGTTCTTAATAGTGACTGCTAATCTTTGGTGGAACAAACGAGTGGAAGAATTGGCAGTTGGGAGAACCACATAGAAGATCAGAAACTGGGTAAAGATGAAGGAAACATTGAAGGCACACTTTGGTCCGGAAAACTAAACGTGGATCGTATGAAATCAGTTGTTGGCTCTTAGGCACACTAGTAATATCCAAGCCAATATCAAGGAGTTATCTGGGTTCATGGTGAAAATTAAAGACATGTTAGAAGAAGATATAATTTTCCACTTCATGAAATGTCTGCAGCCATGGGTGCAAATTGACTTGTGATGCCAGAATGTGCAGTCTCTTGCAACAACCATCACTAGATCGAACAAAATGATGGAATTCAAGGGTGAAATTGAAACAGGACAGGGTGAGAAGACACAAGGAAAGAAGAAGAAGAATAAGGGAAAGTCTAAAGCATCCAAAGGAAATGACTAGAACACCAAGCAAGTAGATGTGAAAAAGGAGAAGAAATTGATTTGTGTTGCATATGCGTTAAGGAACATTATGCTAAGAATTGTTCGTTGAAGAAAAAAATGAACGCTTTGGAGAAAGTGGGCAGTCCATCAGTGGGAGTTTTGCAGGTTTTGGGTGTCATTACAGAGGCATGTCCTACAACAATTCAAGACCAAGATGTGACGAGACTCAACTGTGTTCAAGCACAAGTTAACAAAAGATCAACTTTAGCCATGGTAGACAACGGGGCTACTCATAAATTCATGAGCGAGGATGTTGCACAGAGGCTTGGGTTGTAGTTCGAATAGGTGCACACTTATTTCAAGGCAGTAAACTCAGATGAGTAAGGAGTTGTTGGCACAAACAAGAAAGTCATGTTAAATATTGGGGAGTGGACTGGGAAGGCGAGTTTCACTATTGTTCTACTAGATGACTATGAAGTGGTACTGGGTTAGGAGTTCATGCGGACCAAGAAGGAAGTTCCCATTCCACATGCAGAAAATTTGGCTATCTTTTCCAGTCAGACTCCATGTTTGGTGCCTTCTATAAGGGGAAATAGGTGGATGAATGCAAGCATTTCTTCCTTGAGTTTCATTAGTGAAGGAAACCAATGACCTTATAGAAACATCTGTGAACGAGGAGAGAAGGAATTCAAACGAATTGGAATGGATGAACCAAAGATGTTGACATACTTGGGGCAACGCATCAACAAGATTGAATAAATCTTGGATGACATGGTAAACTCCATAGGTATGTTGGCAGACTTTTGTGAAAATTTGAATAACATTTCAAAGGACCTGATAGAGACGATGGTGAAAAGGAAGCTAGAGCAATTTGAGGAACTGAGAGTTGAACCATCCATTAAACATGTGTGCAATAAGGTGAAACCACAACTGATGCAGGAGCATCACTCCAACTCAGCTATGCGCCAGCTAGCCATCACATCAAAGTGCGCATTCAATGGAAGGAGAGAGGCGCAACCCTCTCGTTTTTCAAATTTTGAAATTGTATTAAATGTTGTAAGGTCGAAGAGCCAAAAGCCATGCATGTGCGCAGGCTTTAGATAAAGGTTCCCTTAAATGGTTGTAAGGCTGAGATCTAGATCCGATTCGGACTAGACAGCCATTCAATGTAATTGAATGTAAATTAATGAGAGTTGGTGAGGATGGAGGGAAGAGCTCGAGGAGCCCCTCTTTGTAAAAAGAACCTCTTTGTATCTAGATTTAGTTAGGGAAAGGAAGACTAGAGAGAAGAACAGAGAGAATAGAGAATAGGTTGGATAGGAGAGGAGAGTCGAGACTCTGTTGTAGTCTGAGCTCGAACACATTGTAAAAGAGGCATTTCATATTAATACAATCAGAGCAGTTTTTCCTGCATGTTATTTATGTGTATGTTGATGAATGTTTTTATGTGTTGATGATATGTTGTAGATGTATATTTGTACACATTTGCAAGTTACAGAAAGGAGTCGTTGTCTGTTGGGTCCTTTGACTTTCAGGTTTGGGTTCTTTGTGGCTTCATGCAAGAGTGCATGACAGAGTACTGTGGTCTCTGCAAGCTAGTGCAAGGAGTGCACTTCTGAATTCTGTAGAGTTAAGACAGAGACGTGCCAGAAGGGCACACCAGCTGAATTCATTGACTCAAGGAGGAAGCCTCAAGGTTGTTGAACACCTTGAAGGAGAAACTGTGTAGAGGAGAGCACAGAGAGGAGAAGCAGAATTGCTGAGAATTCTGTAAAGGATCTATCAGGAGGGCATTGAGCAAATGCACATGATGCATCGAGCCAGTGCATAGAGTGCACTTCTGAATTCTGTGGAATTTGGACAGAGTTGTGCCAAGAAGGCGCACCAGAGGAAGTATTAGACCCAAGAAGAAACCTCAAGGTTGTTGAACACCTTGGAGGTAAGACTGTGCAGAGGAAGGCACAGATATAACAGAATCATTGAGGGTTCTTTGGAAAGTCTGCTAGGAGGGCATTGAGCAGTTGCATAGAGTGCACCAAGAAGATCTCTCTTTCGAGTTTTGAGATAAGAGAAGTATCAAGGAGAGACACTTACAGAGTTACTGAATACTCTATTAAGCTCAGCAAGGAGGGCTTGCGCAGAAGGTCATCAAGAGGACACTAGATTTCCCTTTGAGGACACAGAAGGGTGAGTCCCCTAGAGGCTCGGGTAAATAAATCTCAGGACGGATAGCACAATTGTGTGCAGGGACCCTGCAAGGAGTGCAGAGGTCGTGAAACCTTTTAGGTTTTAGAGTGAACAAGATCAGGAGGGGTAGCGTTCCTAGAACACAGGTGATATCCAAAGGAATTGAGCTCACAGAGGAAGCAAAGGTCGAGGCCTTTGAGACCTCAAAAAATCTCCCAAGGGGAGGAAGGAAGTTCTCAAGCTCAGGAGGGAGCACAACTGTCGTTAGATCAACTAGAGAGGTGAGATCTGGATCATCGATTTTCACGTCCAGACAACAGGAGGAGAGAGCACAAGGAAGAGAAACAGATCTGGGCCGTCAGATCTAGTGCAAAGGACCGATAGTTGTTGGATCCGGAGAAAGGCGCACAGAGTTTAACCTCTGGGAGGTCGCACAGGAAGAAGAGTTGAAATGGACGGTGGAGACACTTCGTGGAGAAGTGTCAAAAATCCCATGGACCATCAGATCTCACAGATCTGTGAGAAGGTTAAGGCTGAATGTCTTTTTGGCATTTCAGCATTTCGGAAATCTCGATGACAAGGAGCTGGGGAATTTTGCATTGAAAACCCCAAAGTCACGAAACGCGACGTGCCTTTGGAGTAGGGTTGTGGTCCCGAAGGAACCATCCATTTCAGCATTTTGGCATTTCGGGTCCGAGAGATCGAAAGACCAAGAACCGTCTGCAGCTGAAATTGCGGGATCGCGAATTTTGAAATCCTGAAAAAGTGGACCGTGGTCGGGTAGATTTCGGCATTTCGAGACCCGGGTGGTCAAGAGGTCAGGAGTCGGGAGACGTGGAGTCCTGACTTGCGAAATCACGAAGCCCCGAAAACATTCGAAGGAAATAGCACGAGCCAGATCCGTTGAGCCTGTTTTGGCATTTCGTCATTTCGGGGTTCGGGAAGCAGAGGAGGTGAGATTTTGGAGTCACTGCATCGTGAACTCCTGGTTCGCGAAATCCTAAAAAGATCTGATCCCATTTCGGCATTGATCCATTTCAGGAATTCGGGGAATGGAGTGACCAGTGGTTTGGGCCACTGCGTTTCAAACTCCCAGTTACCAAAATCCCGATACAGCCACAACATCATGGTCGTGTGGAGGTGAAGCTCGCGCCTAGTGCTTGTTCGCATAGGTGGGGTTTCCGAAGGACCTGTGGATCGAATTCTTGGGGTCCAGTGAGGGCCTGAAAGAACTATTCCAGTTCTATGGATTCGGAGAAGAACGATCCTGTGCAGATCTTGGCCCGAGGGTCGGGGGTCTATGTCAACAACCATGGTACAAGCATGCTAAGGAGGAATTCAAACCTATCATTGAGACACTTGGAGATGAAAATTGGCCATACGATCCATAACTCGAGTGAATTTTGGAGGAAGGTGACGATAAAATTGGATCCAACGTACCACTGCTAATGTATTTGATGAAGAACTACAACGACACTTTGAAGGTTGCGATGGGAAAAGACGAGGATGGACATGATGGCTTACTTAGCCATCCCCTTCCACTCTTGCACTAAGACTTGAGTATGTTGGCTCCTTGTCACAAAGATTACAATGAGCCCAACATGTGCCTCGGAGGAAGGCACCACAATGACTTGAGGAGGTGCGGAAGTTGAGCAGTAGCGAAGAGAAACAAGTATTTTTGCATGTTGAAGTGAGTTCTTGTGGACTCGGTGCGACAGTTGGATTAGCTACTTGCCCAAATAAGACATAAGGGGATCCAACACATAGAGACAATAGAGAAATTTTGAAATAAATATTCATGAAAACCTCATTCTCAGCATAATTACTAGCTTCAATAAGTTTCCTTCCATACACACTATGGTTGTCCACTCTTTTTACAGCACTCTGCTTTAGTTTTCATAGTTCCCCTTGTCACTTCAATGCTATCCATCAGATATACCCCTCAAAGGAGTCATATGAGCTTTAACTAAGCTCTTTAATACAATTCCATATTATTGTTATCATTAATCTTTGATTGGCTAAGAGAGTACTACATTTGTGCCAGGGTGTTCCCCATTTTCACTTACAAAATTTTCATAATTTCTAACTGATCTACTTTATTCCCATCCTATAGGCAAGGTTTATTATCTCTTTAATATAATTTCACAATACTTCTATAGTTCCTTAAAATGACCTACATCATTGATAATAGTATCTTTACCAAGATATTTATTAACTCATAGCTGCCATACTCATTACTCAACATTGTCCTCTTGCTTCCCACTTTTACACCTAATGCCCCATTGGTTACTTACTTAAACCCATAATAATCTACATAGACCCAATGGACTTGGAGTAGGGAAAAACTTACTATTCATGCGCATTCAACATTTTATTATCATATAAGTCCCAATATGTTGTAATGACTATGTAGATTATTCTATCATGACTATTCCCTATTATTCCAATATATTCTAAGATAGGTTACTATTATTTATTATTTCATCCTTCTAATAAATTATTGTTATTAAAAAAATTTAAGTTCACCATTTGATCTTCCTTCATAAGGTAACTTATTAGATATATACCATACCACTAACATTGGGAATCAACTTAAAAACTTTCCTCAATTTCTTAAAATCCTTATTTTTTTTTATTTTTTTTTTCTAAAGTTGTTACTCTTTATGTTAAGTAGTTTGTTATGCAAAATTAAACTCAACTGAATCCAAGGAGTTAAAGTCCATGTGTTTATCATACTCTATTCATATATTTAACATGCTTACCTTGAAACTATAACATTGAAACCAAGTACTTGAATCTATAGAATTGAAACCTTAGGGTATTTCTACAACTAAGTATTATTTATAGGAGATTATTTTTATAAAAATATTAGGTTATACAATATAAAATTTCTTCTACACCTAAGCATGCCTATGACATATAAATATAGAGATTTTAAATATGTACACCTAAGTATGCCTATGGCATATAAATATAGAGATTTTAAATATTGACCTTATATTGCATGGAATAAGACATCAAAAGAAAACGATTACCTCATTCAAATATTACATTAAAATCATAATCTATGATAACATACTTCAACCCACAATATTGTAAGGTAAATCAAATTGTTAGAATGGTTTCTATATACTTTTAAGGTCGTGGGGCAAGTATGTAGTTATAAAAGGGACCCTTCTCTTTTTTCATTAAACCCCTCACTGGTTGTGGTGGCATTCTGCTCACTGGATCTTGCCTCTGGAACAATCTTCAGATCAGCCTTCTTAACCCTTACCGGCCCTGTCAAAACAAAAAAACACTTCTCGTGGACTAATTGACCAGTCGAATTTAATCATTGCTGGGGACTTGAATCTTACCACAAACTTGGGTGAAATTTGGGGAGCGGCTACCAACCAAGATCCCTTGGCCGATTTTTTCATCACACTCTTCCAAAGGCATCAACTGATCGAATTTCTACCGGATGTGTTGAGACCAACATGGTGCAATGGCAGAATGGGCTCAGAGTCAATTGAAAAACGCCTTGATCGCTTCATCATTTCCGAAAGCCTTGTTACTGCAGACGACAGACTTAGAACCTGGGTGAATACTCCTTACCTTTCTGACCACGCTCCAATTCTTCTACAGTTTGGTTCTCCAGTGGTGCACATTGCCTATCCGTTTAAACTGAAATCTAGCTGGCTTCATGATAAAGAATTTTCTACGATAGTCCATGTTGTCTGGAATGACCCTATTTTCCAGCGCGAATTGGGAATTCAACAACGTATTACATGTAAATTAAAACAACTTAAAATATGTATTACATGTAAATTAAAACAACTTAAAATATGTATCAAAAGATTGGTTGTGCAGCGTAGAAGACACATGTATCAGAAATTATTTGAGCTGGAACATAAACTTCAAGAATTACATTAGAACGACTCTAGGTATGGGCTCTCACTTGCTCCACCAAACAAAGCAACTATAATTCGAGAGGAACAAGATTCTGTTGGCCGATGAGGCTCCCTGGCGACAAAGAAGTAGAGCAAACTGGATCAAATGCAGTGATCTTAATAAAAAATTCTTCCACCGTTTCGCCAGCGCGTCCAAGAACAAAAAACACATCTGGTACATAATTGATGACACTGGTACTAGACATAGTGGACAGATTGCCATCAAGACAGCGACCTCCATTTTTTTTAAATCTTTCTATGCAGCTAGATCTCAAGCCCTTCCCCATCTACAAGCTCAAGTATTTGTGGCTCATCTCTATCATCGTTCTGTTATAGCGTAAGATTCATTACTATTGGAAAAGTCCTTCACTTTACATGAGGTATTGGCTGCTCTGAAATATTTCCAAAAATATAAAATCCCAGGCCCAGACGGCTCGACTGTCTACTTACAGTTTTTCGATCTGGTGGGGACTGAACTACTGGAACTTGTGGAAGATTCCAGACTTCATGGTAAGATTATTGGAGCTCTAAATTCTACTTTTTTGACACTAATTCTGAAAGCTAATCTCTCGACCACCTTCGGAGATTATAGACCGATCG